>NDGN011544438.1:4416-17346 GCA_002564285.1 Tympanoctomys barrerae
CTTTTTCTTTTTTTCCTTTCTGAGAATGGCACTTAAACTCTGAGCCTTTAAAGTATGTTCTCAGCCTGTTTTCATTTTTATTTTGAGTCAAGTTCTCACTAAGTTGCCAAGTTGCCGAGGGATTGCTTGCAGCTTTGGCCCTCTGGCTTCAGCCTCCCCAAGTGTGGGGAGTAGGGTGTGCACCCCAGCAGAGGGCGCACGAGTTCCCACTCCCTCAGTTTCTCTCCTAATTGCTTAATTTGTGACCAGACACACTTGTCCCTTGTACTATTTAATTAGCTGACATCAGTCTTTTCACTCCTGACTCCCTTATTTTTTATTTTCTCTAGACCTGTCCTTTGCATAATGCTTCAGGAATTCTATAGATTCTGGAGACATTTTTTGAAGACAGCAGTGTTCAGAAAAACTAGAAAACTATTATGTTTTTGAAAGTAGAAATAATGGGCAGTTTGGAATATAATTTAGTTCTTCCCACCTAATGAGTCACATAAGATCTCATTAAAGATTTCTTGAAGAAACTCCTGTAGCAGATACTTTAAGGAACCATGTACCCACCTCCCCATGATTTTGGTGTTGCATTCTAAGGGCTCATTGAGGTTTTCTCTCAGACTTCTTAATGCTTTATCTATAATATTCTACTGAGAATTTGTTTTTATTTCTTATGATTCCTTGAGAAAGAAACAGTATAAAATATAGTTTGTTATTTCTTTGCTTAAGTGACAACAATTATTACACATAGCTTATTCACTTTCTTCTTCTTCTTTTTTTATTTTTTAACAAAGGATAGAACTCAGGACCTTGTGCTTGCCAGGCAGGCACTTACACTGTTGAACTATATCCAGGAACTTGCTTAGTTTTGTAGATGATACACTGTTAAAAATCTTTCAAATGATTGTTCTGTATTTTTGTCTACCCTTTCACAGGTATTGGACATCACCACTTTCATTCCCAACTCATTCACGAAAGCCTTCTAGAAGCAGGGTTGCAAAACACATGGTCGCTGACGTAGGCCAATGCAGACACATCTCCTTTTCACATTTATTTCATTTTGTTTTAAGATCACAGAACAGCAGAGCATTCATACGTGTAAAGTAACAGAAGAAACTGAATTTAAATACATTTAAGGAAAAGAAAAAAAAACCTTTTATTTTATTTTTTTACACACACTGCGCTTTTTATTTTCCTTCACAGAGCTAGTATCCAGGGGGAAAAATCCACCCAATAAACAGAAACAAAATACTCAATTGAAAAATCAAACCAAAAAATGGTCATGAATTTATATCATCAAGGGAAGATCAGTTCATGTCTACAGGGCTGAAAAAAAGAAATATATTTATATATATTTATATGTATATAACATTGTTAATATGGAGAATTCTAACCAAGAGCAGGATTTGTACACCTTCAGTAGAGCAGTGAGAAGGCGAGTGAAGCAGTGGTGGGAAGAGGCGGGAGGTGGAGGTGATTCTCCTTGGCTTCTCTCCCCAGTGGTTCTCTCCTGTAAGCCTCCCCCTCCCAGTAAATACACAGCAGAACCCAGCCACAGTTCACCAAGACAAGTCTTTTATGTTTCCTGGTGAAGAGCAAAGATTTAGGAAAGAGGGCTTATAAAAGGCTCTGGGTAGCTTAGGATTGTTGCTGCGTGCCACAAAGCTATTAGTTCCATGTGTTTTCTTCGCTTGCAAAGAAGCAGAGTTTTAACTGTGCCTGGTACACAGAGAAGGCTTTAGCAGAGAAGGAGTAGCTGTAGGAGTAGATTCAGGAGCACCACCCCAAAACAAGTACCTCTGAAACCACCATGGAAATGTGAAGATTTTCTGTGGACAGGTCATCGCTCACTTGAAGAGAGCTTCATGTGTACTCTGAGCCCTTTGTGTATCTTTATCAGACAAAGCAATGCTAATGTTGGGAAATTATAAATAAACCCTGATCTCAAAGTCCTTCTGTCCTTCCAGGCAATTCCCAAAAAGACAACTCTGGACTGACACTAAGCTGAGTCTCTGAGTCGGTGTGCGGCAAAAGGACTCCTGTTCAATTCATTCAGAGCAAGGCAGAAAAAAAATAAGTTCTCCAGTAACTGCTTCAGAAACCATCTTGTCTGCTTAAATCTCCTCTCAGAGAACTTTCACATTTGATTCTGGATTTCACACTAATTCTTACTGTCTACAACTGTGACCACCTCAAATGTGTTTTTCTTATATTTTCCACTTATTTAAATATTATAGAGTTTGACTTTAAAAAATGAGGCCTGATTTTTGTTCATCTACTTGCTTGATTTCACAGCCTATAAGTCAAGTTACAGGAAACAAGTCTCTCTCAATCAAAATGTATTGTCTTGGTTGTTCATTGCAGATTACCCACTGGACCTGCCTGGGACCACATGCTATGGCCATTCGCTCAAGCCAAGGACACACTTTCACTATAATGAGACACTCTGCCCAGAATGAGAAAAAACAAACAAACTACAGCAACAAAAATCCTTGATGTTCTTCTCATATGCACAACTTTCACATTTATTATAAGCATAATGCCAAACCTGGCTAGTTTCCTTCCTATGAAAGGTTATTAGGATATAGTTCAAGAGTTAGATTTTGTAGCATTGCAAGCAAAAATAGCCCCAGCTATTTCAAAGACCTCAGTATAATATCAGTATATGCCTTTTCTGAATTGCTAGTGAATTTGACAGAAGAGAATTATAGAACCAGGCAAAGACCCTGTATTCTAGGAAGCTTTAGCTTTTGAAATAGAGATGATGGAGTGATGATTCTGAGATCAGACTGGAGATGACAAACAGCTGCTTGGAATAGGTGGGCACAGCAACAAGTGAGCATTCAGTTTTTATTTAGAATCAGCATCAAGAGGCAAAAGAGGTTTAGAAATGTCATAAAGTTTCTCACTTTCAGGATGAGGAAGCCAAGAATGAGGAAATTTAAGTATTTCACCAGTGGCATGTAGACAGATGTCTGTGTTCAGGGACAGGCTTGCAAACAACTTTTTCTGACTTCTGGTCAAATACAACTTCCACTTCACTTTAAAGTATCTTTTAGAAAGAGGAGCACAATTTTAAGTCTCCTATTAATGTGACCTGAATTTATTTCTAGAATAGTCCTTGTAAAAAGACTTTCATCTTTGAAAGTCCTATCTTTGATATCTGTACAAGTTGTTCAGATTACAGGATATTAAATCTGTCTTCCTTGCTGAAAGAAAAGAGATACAGAGAGATAGATTGCTGGAATGAAAACAAAATCTTGAGTTTCATTTGATGACATTTGATATATATTTTCACATCAGGATGTGTCATGCCTGAGATTCTTCCAGTTGAAAGGATTCTTCTCCTATTTGTAAAATTTGGTATAAAGGTATAGAAACCTATATCAAAATAGAAAGTAGTACTACTACTACTTTCTTTGCTTTTTTTTAAAGAAAAAGTTATTTTTATAAGATAACTCAGCAAGATATTTCTTAAGGATATAACATAATTCTTATATCCTGCAATATTTTAGATTAAGATGACAGGCTTTCTCAATGCTTTTGTTGAATTTTTTAAATTGGGAAACAAAAGTGAAGTATGCTTTTCCTATCACGGTGTAGGTGACTTCTTTGTAGCTACTTAAATAAGATTCTTAGGTGGTGAGGAACAATTGTAAGACACTTATAAGTTGTACAACACTTGCAGAACCCTTCAAGCTGTTCCTCTCTATCTCTTTATTCCCTTTGTTTTAAGGTCAGACAAATGTTGGCAAAATTTGGGGAGAATTCCCACCCAAGTCCTGCAGGATCAAGGTGCTCAACCACTTACATGTGACTTGAGCAGAGTGTGAAGCTCAAGGTGCAGCTTTGGGTCTGCCTCCCTTACCTGAGGCAGCCTATGTTCCATTTTGACCTGTGCAATACTTTGGTTCTTTATTTTTATTTGATTTTTTTTCTTTAAGATTTACAGGTTTAGCTGAATTTGGCCCTGCATGAAAAAAGAAGTTTACATAGTTTATATTATGTACATAAACTAGACATTTACATTGATTTACACATGATTGGTGCCTAATTTATTAATCAGCACGGAGTATGTAAATGTGCTGAAAAGAAATCAAGATTTTAAATAAGTTTTCCACAATATCCATAAACATTCCATGGCTGTAAATGTTAAGCCTAAACCTAATGTTAGCACTAGCTTCTTTGCCAAGAGAAAAGTGATGTGAATTGCTGGGTGAAAACAAATTCTTTCTTGAATTTCATTTGGTGACATTTGAACAACATAGCTAAATGCAAATGAGAACGGTTTCCTTCTCTTCTCACTAGAATGCACATAAATGTAAACTCTGTTTTGCATTTAGTGAGGTGTTTATAGATATTGTCAACCATGATGGAAAATTTACATCACTGAGGCAAGTGCAGACTTCAGAGGAAAAATATTTTAAGTACTTAAGAAAGGACACTTCCTAAACAGGATATATGTTTCTTAACTGAAGGACTTATCTCGCTACTTTTGTAGTACGTTCATTTGTCTTCTACGTTTTTATAATTTTTTCACACCAGATATAGCATTGCACTTATATTGTTATAAAAACAAACAGCTACTGGGAGCCAAGTCTAAATCTAGAGTAATGTTTATGAGGATTGAAAAAGAATGAGGACATGGGTATTCTCAATATATATGGTACAGAAACAAATTTCTTTTAAGCAAATACTTACAACATGGTCAAAATGGGGCTTCATGTTTTTCTAAATGAAGCATAGCTCCTTTTTAAAAATAAACCAAATTCATAACTTTTCTTCCATTTAAGTTTAAACTGTTATGCTAACCTTTTCTTATATATATTATTGTAAACATAACACCTGTAAAGACTAAGAAAACACACACACACACACACACACACACACACAGATTTCTTTTCTACAAATAATTCAAAGCCTAAAAAAAATGCAAAATTCAAGAAGACTAGCCTTAGACACAGTCAAAGCATAACCAGCTCAGAGATGAACATGAGACTCTGGAGCAAGTAGATAAGAACTCCATAGATAATAACTTAGAAAATTCCATGCTGAGGAGTTTTAGTTTTGTGTGCAAAGGAGGTAAGTCCATTTTCAGAGGTGAAACAGATTTTTGTTTCTGTCCTCCAAGAACGTGAAAATCACGAGTACTTTTGCAAGGTCTCTATTATAGCCCCAGTTGTCTGATTACATAGTAAAAAAAAAAAAAAAATGCCCATGGCCAGGGAGAAGTCTATATGAGATGGAAGACAAAAGCCTGTAAGAATACTTTCCAAACGAAAGTATAGCTATTCTTTCCTAAGCTTTAAATCTTCTATAATAGAGGGATTTTATGTCTTGAAGCAAGATAAGCTGTTTCTCTAACAAGGCAAAAACTTTTCAACGAATAACTGCAGAAAAGTATAATTAAATTTCTATAGCTCTAAAAGCTAGGCGAGTTTTCATCCTTCAGGAAGTACCCTTGGTCGTTCTCCAGGAAGTGTTGCTTCCACTTTTCTCAGCTGAAAGTTAGAGCGAAGGAGTTTGTTTTATTAATTGGAGTTTCATTTTGTATGCAAAGGGCATGAGAAATATTAGCCAATCATATTATTTGATACATTCTACTTCTCTCAGTATGTTATTTCCACAAAGTTGACGATTTTCAGTACTTTGATTGCCAATAGACAAAATTCCTAAAGAATTTTATAACAATACAATGAATTACTTTTATAAGTCTCTTATTTAGAGTTGATGATATTTTGATGTCAGTTCTCTGAGCCTACATTTGCTCTCAACTTTTACCAAATTACAGTGATTTCCCTTGTCCACAAAGCTTAGAGAATTTCCTTCTCCTATGAGACTTCTAGGGCCAATATTTTCTTTGAAACAAGAGCAAGTAAAAAATTAAAAATCAGAAATCTTTCAAGATATAGGCAAACACCACATTTTAAAATATTTGTTTAATTATGTTTAATATATGGTCCATTATATTAAAACCAAGATAACAAATGATACGGACATGGCCAAGACATTCCTTTCAATGGAGATACTTCTCCTGTAACACTAAGACCTTTTCTTTATGATACAGTGGAGATGATGAGAAGGCCAGGTAGATGAACAAAGCCTGTGGTGTGCCCCGGGGAACCTGTGCCTTAAAGTGACACTAAATGGTATCAGAATTAACTCCTGCTCCTTTTCCCTTCCTGTATCTTTAAATGATTAAGAACACTCTAAAAGTTTCCATTTAAAGTTCGTGGACGACTCTTCAGTATATGGGGAATGTATGTCATTAAAAGTAATAACCACTTTTTTATACTAAGAAGACTGAACTGTTAGAGAAATCCCTGATTATGAATAAGTTATGGTGCATGGGACTGTGGCGTGCCTGCACTCTACCTTCCTAGCTACCTTCTTGGGTAAAAATTTCTGTCCTGTCTCAGAAACCTGTCATAAATGCTCTTATGTGTCCCAAAGCTCAACTTTTCCTTTATTTCATGCCTAAACAGCAAAATTACAAGAGAATGTGATAAATTTATAAAATAAGTAATAGAATCCCCTAGAAGAGACTTAAAGTGAAGCTTGTATCTTTTTTATTCCTCCTTCATTTCCTTTCTTTCTTCCTTCTTCCCTTCCTTTCTCCTTTTCTCTTCTTCCTGCCTTCTTTCCTTTCTTCCTTTCTTCCTTCCTTCCTTCTTTTTTTCTATATTCTGTCTTTCCAGTTATGAAGTTTCTCATTTCACATCATGTGGTAGCTATTTCTAAGGCTCAAAGACTTGGTGAGCCACCATATTTGGCTCTGAGGGAGTGTATTCAGTTATGACCTCAGCTATGCTCCTTTGTCCTTTCATAAGCAAAATCACTTCCAAAGCTTTCTATAGTCTAATGGTAAGCAGTGGTCAGTTTCTTGACAGAGATATCTACATGCAGAGCCAGATCTCTGAAAGACCTAAGAAAATCTTTCAGGTTCTGTGGTGATGCTAACTTTTATGGTTCTCATATAACTTCTATCTAGATTAATTACAACTTCCCCAGATCTCTTGGTTAAGGAGTTAGCTCATGTCTATATTAATATCATGATGACAAGTATAGAGGCAAATTTGAATAGAGTAAGGGACGTGACTGTATTGTATTTCTTAGTGGCCTGGCCTAGTACAGTGATGTACCTCATGAACAATGTTGGCACAGACATCATCAGTGGAACAGAAGGGGTGATGTATGCATCCCAGTATAGTGTTAGCTAGACGCCAGGGGAAACACTGCACAGGGGCACAAGAAGTGGGTTCTTTTTTCTTTCTTCAGATTAGTGCTCTAGCAGTATCTACGGAATGTGGGGAAGGACCTTGGGCAACTGTCTTATCTCTCTGGTCTTGCTCACACTCACTGTATTTTCTCTGAAAGAGGAAACAATCTCTGCTCATGGAAATCTACAGGGCAAGTGTAGTGTTATTTGAAGATTAAGGAGAAGACAAAACAGGGCTTTAGCATCTCCATGTGGCTCATCATTCTCATGGAGTTAGTGCTTGAACATTCCCATTTCTGGGGAATTGCTCAGCAGATGCTGTTCATTTCTGCAGTGAAGCAAAGCCCAAGCCTGTTGAAAGCAAGGAAATGTATGAATCCCACAGGCTCATGAAATAAGAGTGAAATCTAAAACTCTCCCAGGTAATTTCATCCACTGACTACTCTGTTCCACTGTTCGCTCACCCCATCAGTAGTAGGCACTTTCATTGACAGTGATATTCTGAGTGACTCCTGACTGGGTTCTGAAGATGGGACTAGGAGGAATATGGGGTCCTGCCCTTGGAAGGGGGCACAGCCTGGTTGGAGTACACACTGATGTCATGTGACAGCCATGAGTGGAGGAGGGAGTCTGCTCCTTACCTCCCTCCCCGCCATCTCTCCCAGCAACTCGTTACAGCCGCATCTCACAATTACAATGCAGGACAGTATCTACAGCACAGTGAGTCTATGTACACATGGACCATTCCCTTGGCATGCTTTAGAGAGAGACACACACACTCTCACACACATGTACACTCACATGAGAGCGAGAGACTTGAGCACACACACACAGTGGTAAAACTTAAAATGGCACTTCCTAGCATCTGCGGCGTGACAAGTGCCCTGGAGGGCGGTGGGGCCATGAGAGGTTGGCGGGCGGGCGGGCTAAAAGGAACTCTGTAGTGTGAGTGTGGGACAATAGAACACACTGGAAATACAGGGTGATCGCAAAAGCTGGAGAAAGAATGGAGGCAGAGTGCTCTGATAAAGGCTCAACCAAGATTCCATTGATCATCTGGAATGGCTACAAGTCAGCGCAAATGAGAACAGAATAAAGACATTATGGAAATATAAACACCGAAGGCAAGACCTTATATTTTTCCCCACAGATGAAAACAGATGGAGGAAGGATAAATTGTGTGTGTGGGGGTGGGGGGGGTTAATATCCACGTTGTTTTTCTTGGTCTTATTTTTACAATGTCCATATGTCCCTACATGGTGCGGTCTTTACACAGCATTCGTTTGCTTAGTGGAGATATATATATATAGACATAGCATGGTAGAACATTTCATTTCCCGCCCTGAATTATGCTCAATTCTTTATTGATTGACTTTAAATTTGTTTTAAATGTTGGATTTTTCTTCATTTTCATATTTCCCCTTCATTTATAAACACACAATGTTGTGAAATAAACAGTCTCCCCCCATCTTGCACACGTGCTCTCTCTCTCTCTCTCTTTCTCTCTCTCTGTATCCGGTGTGACACAATGTTGTGTGTTTTTAAATTACTTTTAAATTTTTATTCTATTAACATTTGCTGAGAAGGCAGAGCAGAGATGCTGCCAGCAGCCACAGTGGTACGGCCAGACTGATGGATCCATTTATTCCTCTCACCGACCCAGGTCCTGCAGAGTGAAAGAGGAGAGAGAAAAGAGAATAGTTATATCCTGATCATTTTTTGTGTTAGAGGACTGTTGACAGGACTCAGTTAAGGAATGGCCAAGTCTTGAACTCCAGTGTCTGTGCTCTGTGTGCTCTTCAGGAATGGTTCTAAATCTTGTCTAATCATTTCCCTTCTGAGGTTTAAGTGTCACAAAGAGCATCACTTATAGGTACACTTCCGAATCTAGAAGTACTCTTGCCGGAGTGGCTCCTAAGCTGGCCATCGCCCCTGTGGGATGTGCTGTGTGAGGCCAGTCGACTCATCTGGCCTGCTTTGCCCATGCCTCACCATCAGGCCGGCGCTGGCCCCTGAGGGGTCTTCAGCAGCTCGATATGAGCTCTTCCCCTCAGTTTATCACAGCGCCAACAAGCTGTCTCACCAATCGTGGCTCCTTAGTTTCTTAGAGAAATAGTACTTACCTATTTGTTAATTGGGAAGGCAATTATTAACAAGTAGCTTTTGGAGGTGGGTGGCACCTTATCAAGCTAAAAGGTAAGTCAACACATTGTAGATTCTTCAGTGGAAAAATGGGTTACCTTGCTCCAAATCCTCCTCTGCCGTTTTAAAAATCAGAAGCCAAATCAAGGATGTTAAGAAGGAGGTCCTTCACAGTAACAGTCCTAAGATTTGAACTTACCCAGGCCTGAACCAGCCACCCTAGTAGGGCCAGTGTTGGACTCACAAGAGCAGAAGCTGTATGTCAGTCAAGAGCTTGTCAGTTGTATTTTGTTACCTTTTCTCCTTTTTTTTGTATATACTCCATTAAATTAAAATCAGTGTAGGCACTTTGGTTTTGAGGCTACAGACTTAGATAATAACATTCAAAAAAGAAACTGGCGAATTGTAACTATGGGTTCCTTTGAAGAATTTAAGGCACATATGCAGCTCATGTGTGTTTGGGTGTTTGCGTGTGTATGTCTATGTGTAACTATGATAGTTTACAATTGTAGAGGAGTTTAAAATAACGTGGTATGTGAAAATTTTCATAATCTGTTTATACACATACCAGTTCAGAGACAGGATAACAGGAGGAAGTGCTCAATTCAAGAATGGCCCTAATTTGTGTTTCATGTAATTAATAAAAGAAATAATGACAGTAACAACACAATAAGCATCTGCCTACTGGGCACTGCTATAAATACAAGCACATACCTGTCCTGAAGTAAGTACATAACTAAAGTTGTTTTCCAGTGCAATAGGCACAGAGAGATAAATCCAACTACACCTTTCCCTCATTAGCAAAGAGACTGTGTGTTTGACGTGGAATTTGGCCTGCCACCTTTTGCTAGCCAGAAGCAAGCAGTGATTCATCAGAAGCCATGGCCGTTGACAAAAGGAAACTTGGGTTGGATTAAATCAGTAACAAACACAAACAAACCTACAAAGAGACAATCATTACCTTTACAGAAATGTTTCTAAATAAAATGTTTGGGGCTAGAATGTCTTCTTGGGAATATTAAGAACACTACTCAATAAAACAAAATATGAACTGGCCATTGCTTCTGCAACACACACTCTAAAATTACAAACAGACAAACTACGAGCAGCATGGTTTCTATGTAGTGTGAGCGTCATCGTGCACAATGGAGACCAGCTACAGCTCTGATTCTGTGGATGACTACGTGTTGTGGTGATAATAGTCACTTTAGCTGCTTTCCATGTGAGCAGGCCCTGGGTGCAGCCCCCTGAACCTGATTAACGCCTTCACTGGGCCCGCATTGCAGGTGTCCCTGGGCTCAGTTCTATGTCCTTCTGCACTATCTCCTCATCTTCCCCTAAGACACTTTGAACTTTGGGGATCTCAGAGCTCTTAAAGAAAATGGCCCACGGCTTCTAGTCAGGTGGGTGCAATTCTTTATTTAGCTCCTTATTCCTTTCATTCCTTCATATACATTGTATGACATCAGCTTCTCAGAACATAGTACTAGTGTATCAAGGAGACTTTCATAACAAGGAAAGACTACACAAACATTAAGGCCCTACATAGTTAAGGGAAAATGTTGTGTGTTTTACCCCAAGGATAATGTGAAATAAGTCTTCAGATGAGATTGGGCACGTTCAGCATGGTGTGGACATAGATTGTCCTCAGAAAATGTCTCTTCCCATAATCTCACTTTTAGCTATAAAATAGGCTAATTTATGTGTCTGATATGCTGGAGCTGAGTGGTATTTGAGGAAGCCTAAAGAAAAGCCCAGTCTTATCATTTTATTTGCATGGTAGTCAATACTTAAAAAAACAAAGTATTCATCATAGAAAATACTTTTATTTCTTTGTATATGCACAAACATGTTCACACGTAACGTTCTAGCACTCTTGCTAATGCCTGTGTACATCTACAAGCACATGAAGAGGGAAAGACACCAGGTAAATACTCACATGTGATAGCCACACGTAGTTTTAGTATAAATGCTACAAAATCAGTCATTACTTTCATATGCTCTAACGGAGACTACCAATATGAGTATGGCAATAATCTTTAATTTTATCTTTAATGATATTACTATATATTTAAAGAGCATGGCGTATATCTCTTAAAGATATCTCTGTTTCCATCAACTATTATTTATTAAGTGCTTTCATCTAGCTATTTAAAGTGTTTATGTCACTTGCTCTTGTCATAATTGATTTTGACTCAATAAATAGACTTCGTAAATACCAGGGTAAATGGGTTATGGTTGGGAAATCACTACAAGTGCGTATGTAATTACAGACGTATACGAGTGCATAGGAAACTACTTCAGTTAATGGCTATTTCAGGGAAGAATAATCAGCAAAATCATTAATTATGTTTTAGTTCATAGTTATGAAATTTCTGCTTATTTATGGAAATGCAAATGATAAATCTTATTTTTTATGCCAGATGGCCAAGCTGAGCAAGTGCTTTCATATACTGACAGATATAATGAAAGCAAGAGTCTGCAAACATAAATTAGCCTTAAGAATAGATAGGCAAATAAAACCACAATTCAAAGCCTTGCTGCATGCATGGACTGGCCAGATAGCTCAGGGGACTAAAGCTTCTGCTTAGTGAAAGCACAGCGGCCAAGGTTCAGTCCCTGGTGTGCCGTGCTGGTCCTGCCCCTGTAGCATGCTGAGACAATTGAGACTGGGTGTGGTGGCCTGCAGCTGTAATCCCAGCCCTTGGGAGGCTGAAAACAGGAGAATCGCTATGAGTCCAATCTACATAGTGAGACCCTGTAGACCCTGTACTAAATACATTAAAAAAATTTTTGCTGCATGCTTTCAGATCACAGACAAAATTCCTATCTTGGTATTTACCCGTATTCTGTGTGTGTTACAGGTGTGAATATACGCAGATAGATGTGGCTTATCAGAAGTATTCAGTTGACTATACCATGATTATGATTGTTGTTAAAATAGAAGTTTGGGTTGCTGAAATCAATGAACTACTAACCCAGATGAAAAGATAGTGGTTGGTGAGTTGAGCTGAGCGTTTAACATTTGACCCTAAGGGGCGAACCTCAGCTACAGGAGACTGTACTCAGTGGACCAACACACCAGGCCATTTTCTCATGCCAGGACAAGGTAAAGGAAGTGTAGCAGGCAAATACTTTGTCATGACAAAGTCTTTACATCAGGGCAATGCTTCCAATTAAGGGCAAGATTAAGAAAACATCCTGAAATTGAGGAATATGAGAATCTTTTGGCAAGCCTTTAAACTACAAATATAAGCCAAATGATTAGTCTTTAAGCAACATCTCAAAGAAAGGCAAACGTAATTTTTCAGCCCCTTTTTTCGGAGTCCATGAGGGATACTCTGCCTATACTCCTCCTTCAAATGGGGCCAACAGTTTTCTGAGTCCTGAGGGCTCCTGCTATCCTGGGTTTGGGACTGGGTTTGTTACAAATGGTTTTCAATTTTATCCTCTGTCATTTTTGAGTCTTCCTTGTAGCCACTAAGGAATCCAGTTTAGCTATGAGTTTATTCTGGATATAATTCAGCCATAAAAGAAGAAAAGAAAGACTGGAGGAGTTTTAAAATTTGAATTTTTTTTTT
>NDGN011544440.1:0-11188 GCA_002564285.1 Tympanoctomys barrerae
TTTTTTTCCGGAACAGGGGATTGAACTCAGGCCCTTGGGCTTACCAGGGAAGCACATATTTCACTGAGCCATCTCCCCGGCCCCCATCACCTGAATTTTATTTTGATTTTATTTATTTTATTGTCAATATTATTTGTTCTCTTACATATCCTTAAATCACAACCATCCTTAGAGGTAGGCGCTAGTTCTTGGTACCTATAGTGATTTTTTTTTACTTTTTAAAAATAACTATCAACTTACAGAAAGTTGCAAAATAGCATAGAGATCCACTGTACCCCTGGCCTAGTTTTCTTGAATAGTAACTTATGTGATGATATCAAGACCAAGAAATTGATAATAACACAATCTATGACATTTACTCAGATTTTACCAGTTTTTGCATGCACATATTTGTATCTGACAATATTTTTGACACACTGTAAACAATAATTATTTTTGCTTTTTAAAAAAAGCTTAGTCATTTACATTTGATATAACTAATGTTACTTATCAGTACTGACCTACTATTACTTAATACTGCAAAATATGCTTTGTATTTTCTTTCCTGACCTGAAACATGATACCTCTCAGATATTAAGCAGATATCACAAGTTTTAGTAATGCCTTAAAACGTTGTATATGATTTCTAACAGCCAGAGGAGGATTAATAAGATCTATTGCTATGCATAAAAGCTTTCATAATTTGAAAGTTAATGCTTAATATTCTCTTAGTATTATGCTATTGATGGTCTCTGAATATAATCTTGTGTTACCTTATGTATCAATTTATTTTTTATTTTGAGCATGTTTTCATGACTCACTTCCCACTATGATTTAAAAAAAAAAAAACCTTGGTTTTGAGATTTCATGCACACTGCATAACTGTAGTCATTTCAGATGCTGTTATCTCAACTGATTCACAAAAATGATCTCCACAAAATAAAGAGCGACTTTTTTCTCCTTTTCCTCATGTTTTATTCTTTGTTCCCCCTCCGATATATCTCTTGAGCTTTGGTAAGCTTTTCAGTGAAGGTAGGGTGATAATCCTTTTTCAGCTGCTTTCCGTTCTTAAATTTTCATTTTTACATTTCTTGAATTTTCCTGCTTCTTGCTCAAGCTGAATATTATTTCATGGAGGATCTACAAAATGTTTTCTTCATAGTAGATTCTACTGGGAAATATCCTGCCCTTAATGCTAATGAAGGAATATTATCACCTCTATTTCACAGAGTACCAGCATCAAGCAAGGAGTAGGAGAGCAGGCAAAGGAGTCTTGAAGTCGCAGCAGCTGCTCAAAGCCTTAGCAGCACGGGCCCGTAGACCCTGTAGAGCAGCCAGAAGTCGTTCTGTGAGAACGCAGGAGACTTTGATCTGGCCCAAGTCCTGCCACACTTTATTCCAGTGTTTTAGGTGCAGCTCAAATGAGGCTACAGGAAATTGAGAAATGCATAACTATGTAAATACAAGGTCGTAATATCATGCACGACATGAGCAGTGACACTTGTTTTTGAACTATATGTTGAAAACATCTCCCTATGTCTTGCTGTTGACTCCTTTTCTATAAGCCTATTTTTAAAATATACCTAAAGGGTTTTCATTCCAATTTATACAAAATCAAAGCCTGCAGGAAAGTATGGGGGGATGTGCACACCAGATGCCAGGAGATGGCAGCGGCGCGAGGGCGCCAGAATCCGGGGACAAGTGGAGAAGTTTCTTCCAAGAAAGAAAGAAAATGGAAAGGTTGTCGTTGCTTGATGTCTGACACGTATCAGTTTGACTTCCAAGGTGTAGAATGGCAAGTGGAGAGGGAGCCCTCTGCCCGGGCCTTGCCCTCTCGGCTCCGTGACTGAGCTTACTCTTTGCCTTCACAACTGCCATGAAGGCAAATAAATTCACATTTCCATCCTCAGTAATCCATGTGGAAGGAAGGAAGTTCACCGAGCAGTATGACCAGGACAAGAGGAAAGCAAAAGAGAAGGACGCTGTACCACTTAGCAGGATAAGCAGATGCCCTGGGCACACATTGCTCGCTTGGGTACGTTGAGGTACAAAGATGTTAGCAGGCACCCTCTTGGCCAACTTTCTACCTTTTCATCGAGGTATTCCAAGTACAGCTTCTTGAGCCCTTTCATTACAATGGTTTACTGCACCAGTGCTGATACAACTTGATGAGAAAAGCCAGCAGAAAAAGACTGGCATAATCTTTAATTCAAGGGGCTATTGAAAAGCTAAAATGGTTTGTTGAAATAAAAATTATGTAATAAAATATTTCACATTTACTAGGGGCCTGAAAATATCCCAGAAACAGAGCCATCATATACTAACAAAATCTATAAATTCTTCATTTGTCCACAACCTCTTTATTTTCTTTTTCGTCTTTTTGAGACATGGTTTTGCTATGCAGTTCAGGCTGGCCTCAACTCAATTTGTATCTCAGACAGGCCTCTATTTGTAGTGATCCTCCTGCCTCAGCCTCCTGAGTAGTGGAATTACAGGCATGTGCCACTATGCTGGCTTCCTTTTTAAGATGTTGTTCTTTTTCTCTTAAATTATTTGTCTACAAACCCATTATAATTTATATAGTTGAGTTATCTTATGAAAGTGAGAAAATGTATCTTAGTAATATCCTATGATACAAGAAAGCATGAAGGGGAGCATTAGCAAGGATTACTTGTCCAAGGAATACCTATTGTATCTATTAAGCAGAACGAGTCAATAAAGTTCACATTTTGATACATGTAAGTAAATACATAATATAATGAATATATTGTTTTCAGGAGTGAAATCTAATAAGAGTTTCTTACCATGCTGGAAATAGCCCAAGGCTCATATTCTGGTTGCTAAACTAAAAAACATTTGAAATACAGACTTTTATTTTTGACTTTTATGTCTAACTCTAAGGCTGTTCACCCTGCTGCTCACTCTTGTTCTTTAAGACTAGAAAAAACTGTGGCTTGTTCCTACACTTGAACTTCAAGTAAGTTATAATGATATCTACTCTTCTGTAATTTGTCTTAAATACATGTCAGCATAGAGTCGAGCTAACATATAAAAGTTAAAAAAAATGAATAGTACTTTTTTGGGGTAGCAATCATTGTCACTTATAGAGGATGAACTGTTTACATGTAGTTGAACTACTCATTTAGACCTCAATTGCACTATGTGGCAATATATTATTTAAGTGATATTTTAAAACATGAGTCAGCAGCAGAGTGAGGATTCAGCTCAGAGAACTACACTGTCTGACAACATGATCGCTACATTGTGATGTAGAGCAATGTACAGGAATCTTTGCAAAACAAACTTTTTGTATGGAAATTGTTGCTTAGTTATTCACTCAGGGACATTCATTTTGTATTAATGATGCATGTAATAGGCGGAGGGCTGCATTATCATTTTTGTAATACAGAACTAAGGTAGTTTCATTTTTAAATAATATGGTAGAATAGATATCCAATTAAATCTCTCTTACTAAAGTATATATAAAACTTCTAGGAAAGTATTCAATACGAATTTTTCATTGCATGATTAAGCTAGCGGGAAAATCAAGACAATTTTTGTGAGAAAGCTCAATGCTATAAGAAGCTCTCCAGGCCTTTTTTCAAGGTAAGTAACTAATTCCAGCCTCCAGGTGTAACTTAAAGCCCAGATATAACAAAACACAAAACTTCAGTCTAAGGAGATGAGAGAGAACTTCTCAGAAAATGGAATTCATAAAGAACCATCTTCATGAATAGGGAAAAAAAAAAACAACATGCAGTGAGACAAGAGTAATGCTGGACCTTCCCAGCCGAATACTAGATAGGATAAAAAGTTAAATAAGTAAATAGTCTTTAAGAGCTACTAATAGCACGTGTGAGATTTACACCTGTAATTCATGTGACTTACATAGTTCAAGTTTTAATTCAGCTGACTAGGTCCTTATTGATTTACCACCAAGATGTGGCAGAAACATATTTAAATCTCTGAAAATGTAAGTTTTCTACCCTAGCCTGAAAGGCCTCAAAAAGATAAAAGTCCAAGCAGTAGCACCTCCTAAATGAAAAGGTCAAACTACAGAGGAAAATGACACTATGAAACTGAACTAGCAATGAGCATGATAATAGAATTCGATTTATATATTTTGGAATTAATGGGTATAATTTAGATATATAACAATGAATATTGAAAAGTATTTGAAGAAAAAGGAGACTACTCAAATTAACCAGATTTAGAAAAAAAGAAAAGAACTTCAATAATTGAATGCAATAATTGAATTTACAATAAATCAATTAAATATTAGATTAGTAATGGTGCAATGAGGCTAAGTAAAATATAGAATGAAGTTACTCAGTAAAATATAAAATTAATCAAGATTGCCAGAGAGAGACTTTTTAAATTAAAAAAAAAAATTGTACACGTTCTAGTACGTGACGTTTGCATATGCTGTGGGGGCGCACATATATACATGACATTTCTTAATTCTCTTTAACCCTTTCTATCCCTCTGCTTCTTTGCATGCATCCACACAGAGAAAGGCTGAGACAGTTTCAAGACATTAATCAATCAGCATAAGTAAATGCTTCATTAAGATTCTGAAGGAGATTCAAGAAGTAGTAATGGAAGCAGTTTCAAAGATAGGCATGAAAAAACTGAGGAATTAGAAATTATGCAACAGGTTCAGAAATTCCAAGACAGATTTTTTTTTTTTTTTTTTTTTTTTTTGTATTTTAGGGAAGAGTTTACAGGGTGTTCAGGTTCTCACTACTAGATTGGACTCCTAGTGATCCACCTGTTTATAGCCTCCCAAGAGCTGAGATTACAGGTGTCTCAGCACGCTGGCATGGCAGGCCCAGGGATCAAACTGCTGGCCCCTGAGCCTGCTTGCAGGCACTTTAATCCACTGCGCTATTTGGCCGTCCCCTTAAAACAGATTTTTTTGAAATCTGTGCATTCAACATTTTAGTGAACCCACAGAATAAAACACTCAAAGAGAAGATCTAAGAAGTATCCGGAAAGACAGATTTTCCAGATGCTGACTGTGTTCTGGGAGCAATGGGGCCTAGAAGACAGTGAAGTGGTATCTTTCAAGTAGTACTAGACTCACCTACTGATATTACTTTCAGGAACAGTAAAATAATGCTACCAAAAAAGGCATTTGACTAACAAAATATCTGACAACTATTTTTACAGAACATCCAATGCTCCCAAAAGGAGGTATGAAGCCAAGAATGTATTTTAAGATCAAAATAAACATTCAGTGTAGTACCAATAATGGTAATGTGGAGGATTAACTATTCCAAGGTATAATAATCATGGGGAGGTCATGTGTGGGTATGAGAGATGGAAATTAGAGCTAAGGTATTCTAAGTCTCTGTTGTTTGTGAAAAGAAAAGCACTGATGACCACAGATTTTGTGTTGTTCGGTTTCCCTGACCAAATACTTAGGATTAACACTACATAATAAGAAGACAACAACCAAGCTGGTACAGAATGAAGAATTACAGAATGTACATGTTTGTATCAGTAAACATAGTTGCTACAGATGGACTTCACCTCTAGTAAAAGACGGATAGGCTGGCTTCAAAAGCCCCCACATATTCTTTTTATAAGAAGCATAACAAATATAGAATGCTTGAAAGTAAAGATGGGGAATTACAGTAACCTGCACAAGTTCAATATTCCCTAGACACCTTCTTGTAGTACTAGAACCACGAAGTGTTGCTACATATTCCTGCATAGTTTGTTTCACTAGGAAGTTTAATAAATCAATTCTTTTTTATTTTACTTTATTTATTTATTTATTTAGAGACATGGTCTTGCTATGTACTTTAGGCTGCCTTTGACCCTGAACTCAGGGTGGTCCTCAAGCCTCAGCTTCCTGAATGCTGGGGTTACAGACACGTGCCACTGCACCCCGCTTCATAAAGCAGTTTTCAACAGAACAGAGTTGGTAGGACTGAAAGGAATATTAATAAATCCAGAGCTTATTAACTTAAGTTTGATGTAGTGTACATATCATGAACAATTAGAAGAAAATAAACCATCAGAGAATATACAGTACATCACTTTCCAGCACATAGAACATGTATGTAATCCATTAATCATTGTCACTGCCACTGTGTAAGTTTCACTTATTCAAAGAATTGGCTCATACACATTATATTATTTAATTGATCATAACATAATCAAGTTATCAATTGATAGAGCCGGCCAACTAGCTCAGCGGATTAAAGTGCCTGTAAACAGGCACAGGGGCCAGGGACCTGCCGTGCTGGCCCTGTCCCCGGGATGCACTGAGATGGCAATTGAGACTGGGTGTGGTGACGTGTGCCTGTAATCTCAGTTCTTGGGAGGCTGTAAACAGGCAAATCACTACAAGTCTGATCTAGTAGTGAGACCCTGAATACCCTGTACAGCCTTCCCTAAAATAAAAAAAACCTTAACTACATATGTTATCAATTGATATCAAAATACTATTCATACATATTTGAAAATATCAAAATATTAGTAACTGATGAAGCAAAGAATAAAGTGGACCTGAATTTAAAAATAGAAGCCCTAGTGGTCGAGTACCACTTTGTATTAAATAATAACAGATACAATGAAGAATAAAAATGGTGGCCGAGGGGCCAGGGAGATGGCTCAGTAGAATAAGTGTTTTCCTGACAAGCGCAAGGGCCTGAGTTCAATCCCCGGTTCTGAAAAGAGAAAAAAAAGAATGGCCTCACTAAGGAAATTAGAAGTTTAAGTAAAAATAATTGCATCATGAAGTAATATGCAGTAAGCCTGATGTGTCATAGTTAGTAATTGCTGGGCTCAAGAGGAATTATTCTGTGAGGTTGGGGCTTGAAGAAGACATAGTTGTTTTCTTAAATGATTCTTTTTCTGATGGATAAAGTGATAATACTTGAAGGAGGAGTTTATTACAAGCATATCAAAATTAAATACTTGTAGGAAACCCAAAATTGGCCAAAATCACTTGGGTAACATTTCAAACTTAGACACATATATTTGCAACAAATTTGGCAGGAAAAACAGAAATTTGGGCAGAGATGATGAGAAGCTTATTCACAAAACAAGAAACAGAAATAATATATATTTTAAGAGACATTCAATGTCAAATATATGGGTGGAAGGAGCCTTCAATGACACAATATGTCAAATGGGCAAGAATAAACCTACATGAAAATCTAATGCACAAGATTTGCATACAAAGCTCACCCTGTATTTTCTGTATTCCTCAGTATCATTCAGTATCACTGATATTCTCTCTCTCTCTCTCTCTCTGGCTGCACATAAAGATCTAAGGTTTTGTGATACTTTTAATCATATCGTTTTTTATGTGGCTTGCTTAGAACGTATTTTATACTCTTTGGTCCGATAATTCTTCATCTAGGAATTTATCTCCACGTAGTAAATTATGTGTGTGTTATATATAAAGTATATATGTGTAAATATATATAAATTATATATGTATATATAAATTATATGTGTAAATATTATATATGTACATATAAATTATATGTGTAAATATATATTATATACGTATATAAATTATGTATGAAATATATATAATTTTCACGATTATTCTTAATGTCCTTGTTAATATTACCTTTGTTAATATTATTAGCAAAAAATTGTGTAAAATTTCTAATAGGTATTGTGCAAAAGAGATTATGCTGTATGTGTGAGTGTGTGTGTATGTGTGTACATATAGATGTTCATATCCATCATATATATATATTTATATATATATGTATATACCACTTATGGAATATATGAGTGATCATTAAAACAATACACATTAATGTTTATATAAAAAGATATACATGGCATTACTAAGTAAGCAAAGCAGCATATGTTTTCTTTATGACGTCTTCTTTGTGTCGCTTCGTGTATGTGCCTATCAGTCCTGGGCAAGAACTTGTTCTAGGCTGCATAGATGGCAGTCATATCCCATGACAGTGTAGTGCAAGGCAACAGTGCCAGAAAGAGAAGCACACTGGGCTGAGGATCTCACAGTTAGTTACGTGTTTGTCATCTGTGCTGCTTTTTTGACAGATCTCTGTCTTTCTGTGAGCTCATCTCCAAAAGTGAGGGCAGGGTGGTTATGAACCCTGTTAACAATGGTAAATACACCGCACTGGTTGATTCCTCTTTCCTCTGCATCCATGAGAGACAGTGGCCATCAGCCTTACTGTTCCTTCCCTGGACTTGGTCATGCCAACACATTCTATACCCACTCTTCAAGGCCACTACTTCTAAATAGATGGTGCTTTGTATTTGAAACTCTTTGGCATCCTCTGACAGGATGGTCTTAGAAGATCTTTCAGCTATAAGATTTTTCTGATTAAAGAACAAACGTGTTGCAGGAAATAAAAGACAAATGCTTTTTGGGGAACCAAAAAAGAAATGAAGGGCTGGGGAGATGGCTCAGTAGAATAAGCACTTCCCTGGCAAGCGCAAAGACCTGAGATCAATCCCCAGTTCCACCAAAAAAAAAAAAAAAGAAAGAAAGAAAGAAATGAAAACAAACATGTGAAATAAAACATTACAATACATTTTACTAAGGTCTTTCAGCATATAATTAATACAAGGATTATGAGTGTGCCCTTATTTTGTAGAAAATGTTTTTCCACTTAGTGTGTAGAGCACATCCTGTTCTTGACAGAAATTTTTCATTAGGAAAATTTGACATATTTAAAATTATAGTTTAATAACCGTATTCTCATACCCACATTGTTCATTTTCTCATACTGGGATATTAGTTTTTTTTAATTAAGTTAAAGTTAAGTAAAATTAAAGATTGAGAAGAGTTGGCATGAGTTGCCTTTCAAGGGCACAGTAGCAACAGATGACTGATGGCTACTGTATTGGTCAGCAGATGTTTGGCAGCGACAAAAACTTGGGCCTGGTTTTAGCTTTCAAGATTTTCTAGTTTAGAGAGCGAGATATAGAAAACGAACATATAAATATTAAAATAACATAATCCAAAACAGCACAACTATGTGCTAGGAGTTGGCCACAGACAACCTAAGCACTACTGGGGTAGGAAGTTCTAGAAGCACCCGCAGCCGGATGCTTTGAGCACCACTGAGCGGCAGTGGTGATATGTTGAGTTTGTGAGAATGGAGTGTCTTACTTTAGAAAGTGTGTGTGTTCTGCCTGCAGGCACGGGACCCGCTGTGCTGGAGAAGTGGCAGCCGCTGCAAACAACTCTCACTGCACAGTTGGAATCGCATTCAATGCCAAGATTGGAGGTATGGAAAACAAACCTACGCACATAGAATTCCAAGCCAGGCGGTCTTTTGCTAACTAGTTTTCATAACGCTTTTGAAACTAGATGGGCATATCTTTGCATGATAAATAACCTTTGACTATTGTTGATAGCAAAACCACTAGGTTACATGCACCACTGAATATAGGTAAGGACCACAGATGAAGTACCCTAACATGTTGCAAGCATGCCTTTTCTAACGGGCTTGAAGAAAGAAATGTTATTGTATTTAGTAGTACAGATGGGGGGCTCCGATGTCTATAACGAAATTCTACAATTGGTACCTGGATAGGAAGGAACTAGCAATAGACACATCAGGCTATGAGAGATCTAAGGAAAGAAGCATTTTGAGGTTCTCTCAAAGTAGAAAATACATCAAGTGCGTGATGGTTAGGCTTTTGGGAGAAGGGCTTTGTAATTAATTGTAATTAAAATGGCACACAGTAAAATCTCCTTTGGTAATTGCATAAGGCAGTTATAATGTTTGCACAAATGGGCCCAGGTTCTATCTCTACATACACAAAGATGCCCAAACTCAAATACACATATGTTTATTCTAAGGATCCAGCCAAAGCAGCATAAATCCAGGTGCTGATGAAAGTAAGCTTTACCATTTGTAGTCATCTCTATAAGCAACAGCCAAGTGCCACAGTCACATGCAAAGGGGAGGAAAGCGTTCTGTACAGGCCCTCTGCCTGGCTTAAAAGTGTACTATAAGGGTCTGATAAACGGTGCTGTAGGATGAATGGGGCTTGTGAACCTAGGCTAGCCTTGTTGTTTCTAATGCACTATGCAACCAATAATAAAACTGAAAAAATTACGAAACTAGACTCTAAAAAAGTTACTTAAAACACATATTGTTTCTTTCTGAAATTTGCCAGTAAATATTTTTGGTTAGATGACCTTGGATAACTGAATCTGTGGAAAGTGAGACCACGAAGAAGAAGGCAATGGGATATAATAGCAGTGCTAAGAAAAGGTTTTCTAAAATTACCCTGAATGTCAGTCCACAGTAAATGTGACCTCTTTCCTTTACTTCACCCTGAATTTTGTCCTTTGACAATTTGTTAACCAGTAATTAGCTGTGCTCCGCAGCATCTGCCATGTCTCGGGTGGAAGATGTGGAGATGCTAAAAAAAGGAGACCGGGGCTTTTCCAAGAGGGCTGAGGGTACCGCGGGCCCTTTTCCTCCCAGAGAGCCAGAGCAGGTTGCCGGTTCCTCCCAGCTGCCTCTCAGGCCAGGACTCAGTTGTCATGTGAAGACTCACACCCCAACCCCCACTCCTGACCTTGAGGGCACAGGGGACTAACTTGTGAACTCACAGTAAAATGCTGCCCTAGTTTCCCAGCACCTTCATTAGGAGAACAAACGGTTGGTGATAATTTAAGATGCTCTAAGCAAGATCATACTGACTTATAGATTTAACCCCTTAGGCCTAAGGCATGAAGGGTTGGAGCTAAATGGAGCAAAGAAAACTTGCTTTTACCTTTAAATTTAACAAAATGATGAAATTCTTACTTGTGGATTTCTACTCAGAAAATTATGGGCTTCTAAGTGTGATGTAGCGGGCATTTTTTTTTTCATGTACTTTGCATAAAATGCATGATATAGCAACTGAAAGTGCTGCTTTGCTACACACATGTTGGCATTTGGACATACCAGTAAGATTACATGGGGTGGAACTTGCTGTATTGGTAAAATTGTCTCACTTTATGCTTTT
This sequence comes from Tympanoctomys barrerae, assembly GCA_002564285.1. NCBI lineage: Eukaryota > Metazoa > Chordata > Mammalia > Rodentia > Octodontidae > Tympanoctomys > Tympanoctomys barrerae. The sequence continues at coordinate 10,960 of NDGN011544440.1, forward strand.
AAGTGAAAGGTAAGAAGAAGTAGTTCATTTATCCACCTAAAAGCCTGTAGATCTATTTTGAATATGCTTATTAAATGGAAATAAGCCAGTAGCCATTCAGCACCTCACACAGTCAGGGTATTGTCCTATTTTCCTGCTCATAAAATAAACTTTCCCAGTACAGTTTGTGTTATATATATATATATATATATATATATATATATATTTTTTTTTTTTTTTTTTTTTTTTT
>NDGN011544440.1:11238-23861 GCA_002564285.1 Tympanoctomys barrerae
ATATATATATATATATATATATATATATATATATATTTTTTTTTTTTTTTTTTTTTTTTTTGTGACTAGCTCAGCCTGCTCTGGGGGCAGGGCTGGCATGGCACTAGGGATTGAACTGTGGTCCCTGCATTTTGTCTAAGCTTGCAAAGCAAGTGTTTAGACCGCGGCCCCCTATATTCCATAAAAGGGATTTATTCATGGATTTCATTCCTACATCCCCTGTTAACATACAGCTTCCTTTAAAAATGAGAAAACACAATTTCACAGGAACCCAGCAGTGTGTACAGCTGATATATATCTAGAGGAAGACATACGAGGTGTAACAACTACACGGGGCGTCTTCAGAGATACAGTGCTTTGAAATTATTCAGTGCTAGCTAGATGTCGAGGGGCTTATTTACCTTTCTTTAGTAAAACATGAAAAACTGATACCTTTCATGGAATTTAAAGAATTCAACCTGATGTTGGTGTTAGATGGTGAAAATTAGGTTAAATTGAACAATTGTGTAATATTGGATAGAGAGGCACTCAGTGTTCATCTTCTTTTTCAAATTTTGTAATTAAAAGCTTTTGCAAAAGCACAAAAAAGAAATCAAATTATAAATTATGAGCAAAATAAAAGATATACAATAGGAAGTAGGGAGATCGATTTATGGTTAGATACACTAACTAAGGCTGCCTGGTTTGAGATCTTCCTATTTAATTACTGTTTATTGAAAACCAATAAAAAGCTTAAGTCTTACTGAAATAAGACATTAGTAAGGAGTAAATTTACCCTATAAAGATGCAGTATTTCAGTAATAATATTTAGTTTAAGCTGAGGAGAGTTATGTTCCCCTCACAATTAAATACTTTATTGTTGTGACTTTCCAGAATAAAAGGGAAAAGAAAAGCCTAGCTTCTTTCTTCTTTTTCTTTTTTCCTTTTTTTAAATTTTGGTGCTTGAATCAAATGCAGGACTTGTTCATTTCAGGCAAGAGCTCTACCACTGAGTGCCATCCCCAGCCCAGGCCTGGCATTTGGCCCCGATCTACCCTTCCTTTCTCTCTCCCCTCCCCTCATCGCCCTCATTCTTTCTTTCTTGTGCTACAGAGAGACTGAGCACAGGGTATTTGTGCTGAGCCTAGATCCTCAGCCCCTTTGTAGGTCAGTTCTTGCTAAATTGCCTCAGCTGGGCTCAAAAGTGTGATCTTCCCGCCTCAGCCTTGTAGGATGCGAGGACTACATGCAAGTACCACCTCGCCTGGCTCAGCATGTAGTTCATTTCTGAGTGTCTTAGTGTCTATGTTAGGGATAATAATGAATTTCTATCTGTCTTCCAGGTATCTATTTAAATGAAGATTAGTGACTAAACATTGCTAAAAACCCTTTGAGGACTATTTGAAGTGTTAACTGCATTCCCATTTATTATTTGACTTGTAAATAACTTTGCAAAAAGTAAATAAGTTAAGTTTACATCGATCTTCAGATTAGGGGCTAATATTAAATGTAGAGGAAATGAGACCAACCCAACTTGGCAGCTTTCCCAAACTTACAAGACTGCTGAGGCTAGATTATTTTATAGCAATTCTCAGCACAAGTTACTTACTGGACAGAAATTAAGGGACGGTGGATTGCTTGAGGCTCCGGCTTCCCAGTAATAGTTGCTTAAAAGAGGAATGAATGGAAGGGATAGCTTATGGCAATCATTGTAGGGATTAGAACCTTGGGGGGAAAATTGGATAAAAAAAAAATTTAAAGAAGGCTTTCACTTTTACATGCAATGTCATTTCCTTATTCTCTGAGATACCTTCTTAAAAGTGTACATTATCCTTTCACCAGGCAAATGCGCTCAGTTGAGTGTTAACAATACCTGGGTTGACCCTGCAGCCCTGCAGGGGGGTTTCTTGGATGTCAGGCAGTGAAGCACCTGCATTGAGCTCGCCCTTCTTTCTGCTTTGCAGGTGTGAGAATGCTGGATGGAGACGTCACAGACATGGTGGAGGCAAAGTCAGTCAGCTTCAACCCCCAGCACGTGCACATATACAGTGCCAGCTGGGGCCCAGATGACGATGGCAAGACTGTGGATGGGCCCGCTCCCCTCACCCGGCAAGCCTTTGAAAATGGTGTTAGAATGGTAGGTTTTGAGAGCACCGAGGCTCATCTAAGGTGATGGTAAAAACCTTATAGGTGTCCCATCCTCCAGGGGCGTAGGTATGCGTGGGGCCTGTGGGCTGATGAGCCAGCAGATACACTAATGAAAAGCATTGTGAGGTGTCTCTACTCTACTGATGAACTGTGAGCTGGAGGCTTTCCTCTGAAGAGATAGAAGTGTTTTCTGATGCTTAGGCCCACTGACAGGAGCTGTGTTAATAAATGTGTCAATCTAACATGTTGAAAAGAAAATTCTTGGGGCAGTGACATTGAGTGGAACTGCAAACACCCTCCAGTCAGTGCTAATAGATCAGTCTATGCTGTCTTCCCCCACCACCCTTTCCCGAGTCTACCCTCTATTCTAGTGCAGTGGTATTTTTTCTCTGGCTCCCAATCCTCTTACCTGAGTAGGTATCTTAATCTGTTGTCATTTTCCTCATTTTTACTAAGATCCACTGATCAATCATTATCCTCCAATAAACCAACCGCATAATTTAGTGTTAAAAAAAAAAGTCTATTTCAAATTACAGATCTTAAAAACTGTCATCTGATTTAAAGAAAATAAAAATATGACCACAGATACTTTTCATGAGGAAAGGAGGACAACTATGCCAGAAGCAGAGTATTTCTTCCTCGTGAGTGAAGCTTGGGTGACTTAGAGCACACATTTCAACTTGTCCACTGTGGCCCATCAGTGACCTGGTGCCAACCCCCTTTTCTTCCTCATCTCTTTCTGTCTTGTTGCAATGCAAACATGTCCCATCCTGAGTATCTGTCAAGAGATCCTGCTTTCCCTGAGATTTTTCTGCTCCCCCCACCAGGACTGTTGGACGCATGTCATTTGGCCTTCAGGCTGCAGCTAAAAGGTCAGCTTTGCTCAGCAATGTCTCACTGCCTAGATCAGAATGAACTACAAACAACTTCATGCTTCTAATCTTCGTGTTTTCACTGTCACTATACACAGTTCTCATCGCATTGTACTTTGTACTTTCTCCCTAAATTTTAGATTCGTAGAGAGCAGATTTTGTGCCCTACACATCTCTTTGGCCTCAGCATAACCCCTTGACATTTTAGTATGTGCCCAATAAATGTCTGCTGAATCCAATTTCTTTTACTACAAATGTTGCCAACCATAGTCCTTATGTATTCAGCTAAAATTCAAAACTGTGGGATGCTGTAAGTTGATCAATGTAATGTTACAGTGGGAACAAAAATGATATTGAATCTCCCACATCTTTGGAGGATTGAGGAAGGGTTTGATGGAAGTCTCAACTAAGCTATCTCCAGGTTATTCTGAAATAGACCCGAAGGAAAACTAACAGGCATTCCTCATTTAATGATGGAATGCAGACCTGCGACTGGGTCATTAAGTGAATTGGTCACTAAGTGAACAATTGTCTACAGTACATACGTGACAGCATTCTGAAGAAAGAGATGGTCAAAGAAAACTCCAGTTTGATGGCTTTTGCTCTCATTTGTGTAATTCTTACATGCAGCGCTGTAATGTATAACAACATAAAACTGCAGTATTATACTATATAGTACAATCAGCAAAAATATAAATAAGTTGTATTGTTAAAAAAAAACAACCCTGAGGCTCTATAAACAGGATGAACATAACTGCACCAAAAAAGCTGGATCATACATCTAAACTGCCATTTAACAGGCAGGATGCTAAATGAAGAATATCTGTATATACTTCTTTTGTAGGCCCTTCCACCTAAGTTTAGGTTTGGTGAGAGCATTCGCTTCCAGCTCTGGCAATTTTTAGCTACTTTAGAGTCCTTTAAATTGTAGTGTTGTATTTTAACTTGCCTACAGTTTTCCTTCCCAAATGCCTTAAAACCAATAATCTGATGATTTCATTATCAAAGCTATGGACTATAAATTACTATCTTTGGACCCTATGCCAGTAATAGACTGTTCATTCAAGTTAGTTAAATAAACCAAGCCTAGTTCATATTTTTTGTTCAAGTTAGGAATATGTAACATTTATAATAAAGAGTAATCTGAAATTTCTCATTAACATGGAAAAAATGTATATTAAAAATGCACATAGTGGGCCAGGGAGATGATTCAGTAGAATAAGTGCTTCCCTGGCAAGTGCAAGGTCCTGAGTTCAATCCCCGGTATCGCAAAAAAATAAATAAATAAATACATAAAAATAAAAATGCACATAGCCTTTTGAAAGATGCCCCATACAATAACTAGTTTTACTAACAGACTAATAGGACTGCCATGGAATCAAGCAACGCGAACCAAACGTTCCTTGATTTATTTTGGCTGAAGAATTTTTCTTTCAGTCGAAATCTTAACTGGAATCATAATGTGTAAATTAAATTTGACTGAAAGAGTTAGCCTGGCAAATGCAAGGTCCTTAGTTTGATCCCCAGTACCAAAAAAGAAAAAAAGAAAGATAGATAGGTAGGTGAAAAAAATAGTTAAAGTTAGAAACAAGAACATGTGAGAAAACCATTAAAACACATAGAAAGACTGTATTTAGAAATGACAAGGGAAAATTACTCTGTACTCATTATTAATTATAAAATTAAGCTATGCTTACTGTAACAGAGCATACACAAAAATATATGAAGATGATATATAATAGAATTCTCCACTCAGCTAGTTAGGCATTGCTAAGAATGTAGACTCTACCTATTCACACTCTTACAAATATTAGCATATCAGCCGGGAACATATTATACCTCGGCACATTGTTTTCTTTAACTAATGATATCCCATGGGTATCATTCCAGGGATTTTGGAGTTTAGAGATACTATAATTTAGATACTGAGGGTGTAGCTCAGTGGTAGAATGCACACTTAGTATGCATGAGGCCCTGAGTTTAATCCCTAACACAGAGGCAGGTGGGGGAAGGCGGGAATCATTTCTTTGACATTTCATCAAGAATCCTTCAAAGTTTTAATCTAAACAAAAGTATTTGGTTTTAAAGTTAAGCATTACCTTTTATAGTTGGGTTAGTAACTGTGAGAAAGAGTAATGTGGCGCTTACCACTGCTCATCTAAGCATGGGGGAACTGTGAGGACCCACTGAGGGACACAAGAGGGACACCAGCTGGTCAGCATTTCCAGTTCTCACCTCACAGAGGCTTTCTAGTTAGGCTGCGGTCAGGAGCAGCACCTGTCCTTTACCTCTCTCTGACCTTCTGTGGCTCAAGTTCCTTCTCTACTTAATAGGTAGTGCTCATAGGGACGTTACGTGTATTCATTCTATGAGATAAAATGCATGTAGGAATAAATGTAATACATGAAATGTTGTAAATGCTTGATAAAAGCATTGCCGAGACATGATCACAGATTTTCAAAACACTGTCTCTATTTGTTTTCAGCCCCTCTCCTTCTCTCCTGGACCAGGTTGACCTGCAGAGTTCTAGAGAAATCCATTGAGTTATCCATTGGAGTAACTTTATGTTGGTGTGATAGCGGCTTCGCATCTGGACTGACTTTCTGATGTCTTCCGCGTCCTTCCTTCCCCTGTCTTTAGCTGCACTTACCCTTGAGAAAGCACCTTCCCTTTCACTGGGATGATCTGTGGCTACAGAATTTATTTCAGTTATCTGTATTTGTGGTCATGAATTTAATTCTTATTTTCCCAAACAATATCCCTCTAAATGTCTATGAATATAACATTTATTACTGTTAAACAGGATATTAGATCATCTTTTCCAAGAATATGAAACCTTTTACTAACTACACTGTTATCAAATATCAAGTGTGATAGTACATTTTACATTCTTTGAGATCATTCTAATTTCTGTACAAAATCCACATTGTCCAACATATAGAAAATAATTGAGTACTTTACACAGAGTCAGATTTTAAAGAATAATGAAATGGTGAGTTGGCTGAGTGATTTGATGAATGGAGGAATAAATGAAAAAACAATTTATTCTGTTTACTGTCTGAGAACCTGTGTGACAGCTGGAAGTTACACTGCCCTATTGAGGTTTATCTTCCACCTGCAAAAATTCAGGAATTGGAGGTTGTTTCTTCCTTTTATTCAATTCAATGAATTCCAAATTTCTTTTCACATAAAGGGGGGAAGAAGACATGAAGTTTTACATGTAGTTCATAAAAGATGCTGTATTCCCCCAGCAAGTCAGAAAGCAAACAAGCACAGAGACTATCAGAACTATTTCACCAGAGGATAACAGTTCTGAGTGAAATAAAACTGCTACTTGTGGGAAGATGGAGCTGCTTCAGTGGAGGACAGGGCGTCCTTTCTGAGGAACTGATAACTGAAAAGAGATGATTTGGAGCTGCTCATGTGAACTGGAGGAGGAATGTTCTATGCAGAAAGGACAGAGAGATCAAGGAGCCCTGTGTAGAGAAAGACTAGTGCATCCCCAGAACACAGTGCTAGCTTGGGCGTGGGAAGCAAGATGAATAAGACAAGAGCAGGAAGAGGTGGTTGGAGAAGGGGTAGGGACCATCTCTGCAGGATTTTCTCAACGAGGAGTGCATTGGTTCTCATACAGAATAAAATGGTTTGAGACCCAGGAATGCACTGCCTTGATGGACAGTTTTTTAGCTTGCTGCCGTGGAGGCAGCACACAGTATGGAGGTAAGGGCTGCCAAAGCAGAGTGAGGATTGAAGGGATCCAGAAGGGCTAAGCTAAGCTGGTGGCCATGAGAAAGATTTCCACAGAGGAAGAAATACATTTTGCTTGGGAGCCCATGTATTGATTGCATCCATTCCTTCTGCTTGCTAATCAAAAAATGTAGCAAATATTGAATCTCAAAATGCTCCCTGTTTGTTTGCTATAATACAAGCATTTGGCTCGATAAAATGTAACACTGCTTTCCTAGATTTTAACAAAATCAAAATTGATTCAATTTATGGCTCCTTTAGAATTAATTTGCCAAAATTACATTAGGGAAGCTATGTTAAACAAACCATATCTCAGTTGACAACTTGCTCTTTCTCCCAAGGATTGCATTTTATTTGATGCCAAGGAGATACTAAATTAAATTCAAGTGTTAAGACCACATAATTTGAGCTACATTTAATTAATGATAATGCAATAATAACAGCAGCATGAACAACATATACCACTTGACACTAGAGTCACTCATCTGAGCCCTAAAAATCAGTAATTAACTTTTAATCTGCACAATAACTTTATCTTTGCTGTTCTCTCCACCTTTATGGATAAGGAAAAAAAAATGCAGCATAGCTTTCAAAAAGTCAGAATACGACCTAAGAGAAAACTAGTAAATCCTATTGCTTGGTGTCACTTCTGTTTTGTCTGGGACATTAAACTCCTTTCCCTGTCTTGGCCATAGTCTCTAGCTTGTCTGCTGCTACTATGGTCAGAGTATTGTTCACGTTCTATCTAAGGCCACCTCTGCATTTGGTTACTGGGCCTCATTTCTCTGTATCCCATCAAAACCTCTGTCTCATCAATTACGTTTTCTCTTTTCATCAGATTCCTTCTTTCAATTCTATTATTCCTTCATATGGTTAATGCTTATATGTTAAAAACAGTGGTGAGTAATTCCTCTCTTGTTTTATATGTCCTTCCTATTACTATCTTATTTCTTCTTTTGGAATGAAATTCCTGGAACCATTGTCTACACTTTCCCTCTTAACAGCTCTGTGTGTGTGTGTGTGTGTGTGTGTGTGTGTGTGAAGTTGCTTGAAGCCACTGCCACAGGACTCTGCCCCAATGATCGCCTGCAGCTGTTCTTGCCAAGGTCACAGTGACCTCCCATGCAAAGCCTAGTGCTTCTCTCTGAGCTCTCATCTCTCTTGTTCTACCTGCTTTTTTCACCACGCAAGAGCACGCACTCATCCATCAGCCCAGCAGAGCATTTTCTTTTCGTTATAGTTATTACTCCTCCTTATGCTTATTATATGTGCTTACCTTATTGATTACCTTTTCCAAAAGTGTACAAAGTCTGACTCCTTGTTCTACTGGATCCCAGGTATCCAAAAATAGTATTTGATTTTCTATTGGTGTTCAGGGAGGAAAGAAGGGATGGCCAAAGGAATATATAAGTGGGACCCATGCCAATTCGTTTCATGGACTCTGTTAACTTACTCAGAGTTTGCACTGGTGTTGTTTTTGCTTAGTATTCCAGAACTGAATTATTAATATACATTTTATAGTATGGTGATTAAAGTGCCCACGCTCTTGGTTCAGACTCTGGCTCTGAAATGTGAGTTCTAGTACTTTCTTCCTCATTCAAGTTAATTAAGATGTCTGAAGATGAGTTTGCTTCTCTATAAAGTGGAGCTACTTCCTAATAATTAATATAAAGGAGCTTTGTGAGAGTTACATGATTAATTCCTGCAAAATTCTCTGCCAAGTGCCTAGAACAATGTAAATTCCCTGTTATGAATCTTAAGTCTTATTCCCACTGAAAATGGCAAAGGGTAATAGAAATGAAATACTGAGTTATTGTGTAAAATAATGTAAAGTCTTGATTGTTCCATATATCTGGCTGTAATCTGTTTGGTATTGCGGAATGAACCTTTTGGATGGTTATTATATAATCTTCAGAACATTATTAATTAACAGTCTATGTAAATGGGAGAGAATACTAAATGAACATTTTCTAAAGTGTTTTCCCAAAACCACTAATTTAACAAAATGTTAAGAAAGATGGGGTGGAAGTAATGGGAGTTTGCTGTTAACTATACTGTAGAAGCTACTTCCTATTCAGCTTCTCTGGAGATGCGAAAAGGTATCAAGGCTCTGCCAAGTCCTGCAGTAAAAAGATTTGTTTCACTTCATTTAATCAACGTTCTCAGCTTTAACCACATGGCAGCTTTTCTTTTCATGATTTTTTAAAAAATTACTTTTAACTTTAATTTCATTTTAGATTCCATGGAGCAGCTTTATGAAAATTTAACTAAATGCTTTATTATACTTTTAGAGTGAGAACGGGACTGGAAATAATTGAAGTGTTTTAATTCTGTTCTTACCATCATGTATATATCTTGTCGACTGTTGATCACTTGATCTGCCTTCTCGAAATGTACAATTTTTCTCCTGTTCTTCTTAGTTATCTACCCATGTTTACTTGGACTATTTCCTAAGAGTCTGTGAAATCTGCCCTCTGTTCCTCAGATTCAGAAACAACATGTCTCACACGGTCTTCCCAAAACTCCCAGCTTAAGTTTCAACTTTGAGTTGTGTGAACATGGCAAGGAAATATTTTATATGCAAATCTTGTCTATGTTTTTCCTTTAAAATTCATCACTGCTGCCCATGACTGACAAGGAGTATTCCAGGCTTTTTAGTAGGGCAAACAGGGTCTCTCACAAATTTCCCAGGGTCTCAGAATTGAAACTTTGTATGTCATCTTTAAAAAGGATAGTTTAAATTTTTTTTCTCATTCACATAGACATGGTTCTGCTTGCTATGGGGAGGTCGTGGCCTGACTCTTGGGCTTTCCCTCCAGGGACGCTCTTGGTTTTATTTCCTCAGTCCGTCCTCAGTAGGAAAGGGTTTTATAAAACAAGTGATTCACTTTGACAGTGTTTCAGACAGAGGTGACTCTGGGCTTGGTGGCTTCAAAATAAGGAGCTCAGAGCCTGAAATTTTCCTTGGTGAACTGTCATTTATCTGCTCCCTACATCTGCTGCCTGGCTGTAATATGCCAGACACTTCCCTGGGTAGAAGGGAAAGATAGGCCACTCTTCACCCTTGTCTCGGGGAAGCTCTCTGTGTATGAAGAAGCAGTGGCCCATAGAAGGTGTGAGCCAACACCAAGAGTCCCTGCCACGCCCAGAAGCTGTCAGTGTGGGCCACATACGTGGCACACAGTAACAGCACTTCCTGTGGTACCGTCTCTTTGCCTTGGAATTATCTCTTTTCCCCCTTGAGATTTTTAAATATTAATAAGACTTGGTGTGATTGATGCTCATCATACATTGTCTTACATTGGGCAACATTTCAGAACTTCCTGGTAAATGCGTCTATGAGGTTCTTTAGAAAAACATAGAAAACCTTGACATTAAATATTTTCCATAGTCAGAAAAGCCTGTGTTATGGTTACCAATACTTCCCTTATTACTTTACTGAGGAAGTAAGAAAAATAATTCTTAAATACCCACTATGTGCCAAGCATCGGATTGGCACTTGTCTTCTTTTTTCTCTGGAAAACTCATATAGTTCATTGTAGCTATTTCAGGAGCAGAATTTAAAGAATATACTTTTGAATATATATATATATATATATATATATATACAAAATTTATAATGTATAATATACTATTTATAGTATATTACCTATTATAATATATGACCTTGAACCTAAAGTCCAAGTTTGGGCTTTTTGGTTTGAGAATTATCAAGAAATAATTCAAGGAATTTGTAATGGAACAGAGCCAATGTCAAGAACAGGGAAGAACAGTCACTGAAATCAGAAGCCTTGGCTCTCAGTGTCCCAGTTAGTGCTGTGGCCCTCACCCCAGCCTCCTTTTATTTTACTCCAGGGTCCAGATGAGAGCTGAGACATTAAATGGGCATCTATTGCATATTTCTGGTGATAGAGTCTCTTATGATGGCCCTGATTAGTATGTTCCTGTCCTAGCATCAATTGCCTCTTCAACACATTTTAGAATTGATTTGGATATTTACAGTGCATGCTGAACGACAAGATTTCTCTGTAGTCAAGCATTACGTATGGACTCATTTCTTCACACTTGAATTAAAGATATACGCTTAGAAGGATGGGAAAGAAGAGGCCTAATGAGCATGTATTTTGAAAGCAGTGATAATAATCATAATAAAATTAGCAGATCCCACCCAAGAGGGATATGTTTTTGACATGTGCAGTTTGCATTTAACAGATGATTACTGTTAAGTTAGTCGGTGAATGCTGCAAATCTTCAGAGTGATATATGTGGGTGGGCAAAGATAGGCAAGGGAGCCATTTACAAGAGGTTTCATGGATTAAAGCACCTGCTTAAGCCGACACAGTAGCTGGGGTTTGATCCCCAGTGTGGCGTGCTAGCCCCACCCCCAGGTATGCTGAGACAGCGATTAAAACCAGGCCTGGTGGCACATGCCTGTAATCCCAGCTTTTGGGAGGCTGAACGCAGGAGAATCACTATGAGTCCAGTCTATGTAGTGAGACCCTATAGACCCTGTAGATCCTTACTAAAATTTAAAACAAAAGAGAGGTTCTACTTGATGGGAATTTACTTAAATAGCCTTCTATCAGGATATAGTTACACTGGGAAGATAGCTCAGTAGAATAAGTGCCTGCCTGGCAAGTGCAAGGTACTGAGTTCAATTCCCAATACCACAGAAAAGAAAAGAAAAGGATATAGTTACGTCCTGATGGACCTCTATGTGTTTAGAAAGTTAGTGAAAGTAACAAGTGACTCAGTTACATTTGCCAATCAATTTGACAGCAATGCTCAACCATCACACCAGGAATTCCTCTGTGCTTTGTCTGTCTCTGTTAAGTGAAGATTCAAAAATACATAGAGACTGAATTAAGTCAAGTTAAGATTGATTGGAATCCTGAGTTTCTATGATTCTCAACAAAGGTTTGAGAAAGCTGATGATGAGAACCTACAGATCCTTTTCCTTCAACATAACCAGGCAGTTGTCAGAAAAGAAAGGCCAACAGGGATAAATTGAACAGAACTGATGATATCAAATGATTTGAAAGTACAGTACTGTACTGCTTTCATTCCCTATCATGTTTGATGCCTACAAGCAAACCTAATACTTAGACCTTTTTTTTGCCCTCTATGTAGTACAGACTGACCTCAAATTTGCTATGTAGCCCAGGCTGACCTGGAATGTACAGTCCTCCTCTCAGTCTGCTGAGTCGTGGGATTACAGGTCAGTGCTACTATGTCCAGCTATAAATGTTTCTGTTGCAACTCATGGCCAGTTGAATTAGGTATGAGAGCCTCATCGGAATACCCAGTTTATGGACTTGTAAACTGAATCTTAGGAAAATTAAGTAACTTCCCATTCAGAAGTTTGACTGGGTCAGACTTCAGTCTGTGTCTGTCCAGAGCCTGTGCTCTTCACGCTACCATGTGATCCTGCTCTCTCTGAGTGCCACATGGGCTTGTCTGTGCACACCCAGCTCAGCTGGGATCACAGAAGCAGCCCGTGCCACAAAGTGCTATTCTGAATTTCTAGAGAATGTAGCCATTTGGGCAATGATTTGCTGCACTCTGAGCTTCATGTGCTCTGTCTCTCGAGGCTTGGAGAAGCCTGGGACGCCCTAGAAAGTACTGGCCTTACTTAGCTGGGTTACTATCTAATTGCTTGACCACAGTTGCTAACCATCAGTGCTTCCCTTTCTCTGAGAAAAAGCTGTTGTAATGCTGTCCCTCTGGAGCCATTGCAAAGACTGCCTCCACTGGTCTCCTCCTCCAGGGAAGGCCAACTTCTAGTGCATCATTAAGAACTCCCAGGTACAACCATGAAGCAGGACAGTCCCACAACATTCCTTTTCCTGTCTCCTGCCTTCATTCACCACCCCCTTC
>NDGN011544452.1:6220-18326 GCA_002564285.1 Tympanoctomys barrerae
ATGTTTATGTCATATTCTTCCCATTTCTTCCATTTATGACTGTTCTCCTAATTTAAGTCAATATTAACTATTTATCAACTGTAATTCTGTAACACAATAATACATTATGATAACCTCCTTCCAAATATGGACTCATGGAAAGTTTATCCCGGGGGAAACATCATTTGGTTAAGTAAAAACATACACTGTAAGGGACAGGGAATCAGACCTATTTAGTATGGGACAAAAAGTGGAGGGAGACTTGGAGAGCTCATATATATGAACACATTACAAAACATCACACTGGGGAAACCAAAGTTTTTCAGCTTTCGAGATGAATTCTGACTTGACAGATGATGTCACAAAGTTAAAAAGCCCTGAATGCTAGCACATTGTCTCACTGAGAAATTTAACTGCTTTTAAATATTGATTAAAGATAGCACATTGGAGAGCAGGTAGTGTAGTTCACCAGTAAAGCAATTGCCTACTGTGTGCAAAGCCCTGGGTTTGATCTTCAGCACTGAACAAAAAAGTCGTACATTCAGAGCAATCTATACTATTGCAGTATAATCCTATAACAAAAGGAATTGTCAAGGGCTTAATGGAATTGCAGACAGTATATCTCATAATACAGTACACAGTCCCTGGATCTCACTGACTCATATGCTGGGTGACCCTTTGAGGTGTTTATCTTCACCATGAGACTCAATGATCTAGGCTCTTATGATTTTGTCATTTCAACAAACTGTTTCCATGTGTCCTACCCAACCTGAAAATTTGCCTAGTGGCTTTTCTGTGCCTTCACTTGGAAGGAACTCAAGTGGTAAGGGTAGCTAACAAAACCTTAGTAAAGATAGAACAGCCCTTTTCCTTAGGGTTCCCAGTTATCAGGATAACTCTGATGAAATAAGATGGTCCACGGGAAGCTTGGTCAGCATCAGAAGACACTCAGGCCTCCTAAAGCAAATTTTATTACAATGATAAATATAGATATCTGCTGTTAATCTAGGCCAGGATTACATATAGTGTGGATATGAGGATGTAAATGCTATCTAATCTGGACTTTGTAGATGTGTTTGGAGCAGGTTAGCTGTGCATGAGAGTATAATTTATACAGCTGTAAAAATGAAAATTTAGTCCTAGGTCAACATGGGCTGCGACCAATGGAGGAAACCCTGAGGAAAAGGCTGCTGTTTTCTGCTTTCTCTGTAAGCCTCTGTGCTGGGCAGCAAGGTCAGAGCCAGTGCAAGTGGTCCTCAGCTGATGGGCAGAATTGCTTGCCTCTGTGCTGTGCACCATCAATATTCTGCAGTTCCTTTTCCCCCCCGAGTTTTGAAACTAGGGTTGGGTCAAGTAGAATTTGCCACAGAAGAGCTGTGACCAAAGTAACTTCAGAGTTCACCCTGCGTGGATAGCTGTGTTTGGTGGCCTGCAGTTCAGATCAGTCAACACAGAGGAATGCTGAAACGATGGCTGAGGTGTGATTCAACTGAAAAGAAAGGTGTGCTTGTCATAGTAAAGATGGAAGTTGGAGTTGGACAATGGGCAACAAACAGTAAGAAGGCACCGCGGTGTGGATCTCATAACTCCAGTGCCAGAGATTCCTGCACATCCCACTGAAAAACAGACAAATTTCCTGGCATCAGCTTGATCCTGCTGATTGCTTACAGATATAAAACGAAAACTATACAGAGTTTCATGATAGTTAATATCATTCAAGTTCTGACTCTTGCTTCTTTGTGCTCTATCAATTTGGCTAAGCCAGAATTATGTTTCCCCAAACGCCTTTTCCTGCATAGTTCCAGGCTGTTGTAGACCAAAGGAAAATTCTGCATGGAGTGAGAAGGCAGAGAAGTGGCAGCCAGCGTTGGTGATCAGAAGGAAGGTGAAGGCTCAGGTATGGTTGCCACGCCCACTTTGTACAGATGTGCTGGCTCACCTGGCCACTGTAGGGCTGCAGCCAACCAAGCACAGCTTCTCCAGCTCTAGCCAGGTCTTTCTTCAGTTTCTCTGCCTGTGGGCCAGAAGAGGTGAGGGGATGGCTTCTCCTGCATATGGGTCATGGTGACATCACTGGAAGGTGGGAGGTAGGTTCCAACACTTCCCAGGTGTACGTGCTTATCCTTGCCCTTCCGTATTCCATACCTCTTTCTGTTTCCATGCCGGTCCTACTGATGTCAGGAAGAGAAACAGTGTCACTCCTGATACCTTTGCTTCTCTGATCAATCCACGCCCTAACATGATGGCCAAAATCAACAATTTCTGCCTTACAGCTTTGAGTAAAAGCTTTAAGTGAACACAGCCTGTTTGGGGTTGATTTCACTTGTACAATATGCAGGAAGGAAAGGAGAATTCAGGATAGAATGGTGATGTGTGAGGAGAAGGTGCTGAGGTTGTGGGGGGAGTGCCCCCAGTGTCAGACAGCACCAGGCATACCACAGCATCTCACTGATATATCAGATCCCTCTAGAGCCATGAACAAGGGGCATAGGCCTGCAGACTGGGCCACCTAAAAGTGTGAGCTTTGTTAAGGGAAGCAGCTCATTGCATCTAGGGGAAAAAATGACACTCAGTTTTGCTAGATGTGACTACATGAAAAGCTAAAAACTCAAATTCTTACATAAAAATTCCCAATTTTCAATGCCTATAACAACAACAGTCAATGTCCAGGAGGGACAACCCACTTGGGATCCCCTCCTGTCCCTCTCTCGGACAGGAGCTTTCTTTCCCTCAATAACTATATTCTGATCATAAAAAGGTCAATGTCCAAACCTAACTGATTCTATCTGTGGCCAGATTTGCACCAGATGCAAAATGAACTTGAATCAAATGATCTGTGTTCAAGTTTCTGTTCCATTGCTTTGTGGGTGTGTAGTCTTGGTCAAGTTCCTTCCGTGCATCAGCCCTGAATCTGCAAAAGGAGAGTGAAAACAACTACCCTGTATGATGTTCATGCCCACCAAATGGATTACTAATGTATTGTCTGGCTTCTAGGAGACCAATGAAATTAAAATGCACCATTGTTTTATGATCCCCAAAGAGAGAGAACATGGCCATCAATCTTGGACACGATGCTTTCTTATTATGTGTGACCATTGTTTTATAATTATTGAAAGAGCCCTTTTTAAAGTCATTTCAGCGCAGTTTTCATCACATATCACTTCTGGGTAGATGCGTAAAGGAAATAACAAGTGAAATAACTCGGTTTTGTTCCTCATCATTCCCTGCATTGGAAGTCGGACCGCTATGAATTTGTCTCAGTGTTGTGTCCCCTGAGTGCAATCAGAAAAGATCGGTGAGGTGCCGTTTCTCTAAAGAGCACTCCACCACTGTCACCAGGAATTGCTTCTGTATTGCTGACACATAAGGAAAGTTTTTACGTTGGCACTTTTTTGATCTTACCAGAAGATGTCAGTGGGGAACTTTCAAGCAGAAATACTTACACTCTTTCCTTACATGATCTCTGGATTAAAGACTGTTGTCTAAACATTCAAAAGATTTCAGTTCTTCAGTCACTCACCAGTCTGGGCGCAATAAATATCGGTACCCATAACTATATGTTTTGCTGAAGATGACTGTCAAATTTTCATTAGCTGTGAGATATATCCAGGTTGAAATCTAAAAAAAGAAAATTGCGTTTTACACTCAATTGAACCTTTGCAAAACTTATAAAAGATAAAGTGATATCAAAGTGTTTGATAAAAATACATTTTTTATAAAGAAGAATAATATTTGCAGGTCTCAGCTCTCTCGTGTATTATCTATGTGCTTCCCCTTAAGACTGTTTTATCTATAAAATAGATATAACGTGACTTGCAATCATTGCTTTCAATAGAACAGGAGGCAGGAGTGCATGATAAAGTGTAGGATGTCACTATAGACAGCAGCAGGGACAACACAGCACCCCACTGACATATCACATCCCTCTAGGGCCATGAGCAAGGGGCATGGGCCAGCAGGCTGGGCCACCTGGAAGTGTGGGCTTCATTAAGGGAAGCAGCTGATTGCAGTTCGGGGAAAAGAGTGACACTCAGTACTGCTAGATTTGATTACATAAAAAGCTAAAAATTCAAATTTCAAATTCAAAATTCAGCTCACCTGACTCTGAGGACTGGAAGAATGAAAGCAGGGAAAGAATGCAGTTGCCAAAGGATTCACAGATTTGCTTTCTTTGACAAGGGCACTTTGAATCTGCAAAGTTCTGTGCAGAAGCAAAAATAAACACACAATACTTGTTTTGCCTGACCACTGTAACCTGTTGAAGATGAGAACAAACAGGAGAGCTGAACCAAGAAAGAGAGAAAATAGCAGAGATGTCCTGTTTCAAAGCTGGAAATTCTGGTTGGGTGGCTTCAAAAAGCTTGGTCAAGGGTCATTTGTCTACGTCCTTGTTTGTGATGCTGGAGTCTCAGGGGCCCATTTTCTCACTAAACACACATTCCAGTCTTTCCTCTATGAGAAAAAAAAAATAGCATGGCTCCTGCTTTTGGTTCTTATTGCAGCTCAACTTCCCCCCACCCCAAGCTGAGCCCCCAAAAGGCTCAGGACTTAGGACAGGGAGTGTCAGAGAGAAGTCAGGCAGGGGA
This sequence comes from Tympanoctomys barrerae, assembly GCA_002564285.1. Taxonomy (NCBI): domain Eukaryota; kingdom Metazoa; phylum Chordata; class Mammalia; order Rodentia; family Octodontidae; genus Tympanoctomys; species Tympanoctomys barrerae. The sequence continues at coordinate 10,786 of NDGN011544452.1, forward strand.
AGGGCCCTCTTTCCCCTGCCCCACCTCCCACCATCCTGAATGGCTCTGTGAGCTGAATGGGGCATTGTATATTTCATTTACAATGATTGTACAACAGCTGTATAATCGATGTTGTTGAAGATATGAGTGTTGCTCAGAGTGCAGCCTAGATGTCCACAGTGAGCTGCAAATGTGAGTAAGAATGGGCCTGCCTGCATAGTAATTGGTATTATTACTGGAATGAATGAGAAAGCCACATATGGATGAATGGGTGGAGCTGTAAAGGGGTGCAGAATGAGAGACTAATGGTGTCATTTATGTTCTCTTATTTGTGGCTGTACTTTCGAATAACCAGCCAGCATAGGTAGAGGAAAACGAGGAAGAAATGCAAGCATTGTAGGAGAGTAAAGCTGCTTACCCACTATTCTATATCATGCCCCTTTCTCTTCACAGTGCCCACACTTATTAATTGCAGTAAACTATCTCACATTTCCCTTCCTGGGGAAAAATCCTATCTGTTACAAAGAAGTAGAAGGAAAGACTTCGTGAAGGGGTGGGGGTAGGGGGAGACACTGGCAAGAGAAACACTCCAGGTTAATTGGAGCTGAGAATATAAAATACTCGTCTTAAAGTGTGTGCTTCAGTTATAAGAAGGAAAGTGTCGAGATCATAATGTTTTCTGTGCAGGATTCAACACAGCATGGGTGTTTTAAAACAAGCGGTAATCATTTCTCATGGAGAAATTAGAAGCAGCAGCTCCTGGGCTCAGGACAAGCACAGCAGAGTCCTATCTTTTCTTTTAAGGGAGACACAAGGAGACAAAAGCGAGGCAGCTGAGGGATCCCTTAAACCAAATGGCAAAGTTAATGTTGTAGAGAATTCTGTAGTTCAATTTGCTTAGTGCTTTAATCATTCAGAAAGATATGACACTGAAATTTCCTAGAATTCTGAAAACGAGGAAAGAAATCTTGGTACTAAAAATCAGACTAGCTTTTTCAGAGGTTGTAAAGCAAATTAATTAGTCAAGTTTGTCATCAGGAAATAACAGAACACTGTTATAATTTCTTTGGCAACGCTGGCCACGTTATTTCTTTGAAAGATGAGATCTTTTGAATCTGAGGCAGGAACAGCCTCTGCCCTGCTAGACAGAGCTTTGGTCTGCTTGCTCTCAGCTTGGTTGTATTCATGTGGCATCTGAATCCCTATTAGGTCTCTGGTAAATGATTCATTTTTTTTAGTAGAAATAATTTCTCTAAAGTAATAAACAATGCACTGCATAACACCAAGTTAAAAATTCTTAGAAATAAATGCAGGGAAATTAGTTACAATTATTCACATAGTTTTTCAAAATGTAGCACATGAGAAGAAAAGAGGGGTCCCTCTCACCCTTTTTTTTGAAGACCATCTTTGTTTACTTCATTCCCAAGTATTAAGAGATTGCATGATCCATTTGCATAGGATAACTAACATATACCACATCATTCGCACGTCTGCAAGTACACGTGAGTAACCGTAATTACACGTGACACCAATTACTCTATTACTTTGTATTAAATTATAATGGAAAATTCCACTAGAGAATTGAAGCCTAATTGCATCTTAATTTGCATAATTTTGCATATTAATTACATCTCAGATGAATAATAAATTTCAGCAGATTTTTAATTTATGCATAGACACAAAAACAAGTAGAGAAATAATTTAGAAAAAAAAATACCAGCAACTATTACTTAGGGCATTCAACTAATTTTGCTTAGTTTAGCAAAACAAAACTTGGTTTGTTTAATATAGCATCTTTAGGCTGATTGCTGTTTATTGTACAATATGTCAGTCTTGAAACATAGGTGCAAGCATGGTTTTTCTTTTTAAAAAGTATTCAATTATAGCATTTTAAGTTTAAGGATTTTATATTTTGATAAAATTGTCTGGGGGATAACATCATTTAGTTGGAAATATTTTAAATTCTTTTTGTTAATTGAGATTAATTTCTGTTGCAGTTATTGTCAATGTAGGGGATTACAAAAGATAGAATACAACAATATGCTGTGAAAGAGATCACTAATAAAATATGTCAGTTGTTTTCTTGTTTTGAGTATACAGTGAAGTCACCCATGTTTGTTTTAGTGATTCTGAATGAACAATTCAGAGAATTTTCATGCATTTTTGTTTCATGGGGTACAATAATTTAGAAGAATGGGCTTTTAAAGATGACTATTATTTTCTGATTGTTTTCTTTGTTTTTCATTGCCTGCGTGGTAAACAGTGATACTCATTCTTGATTGCTAGAGACTTGGATTTAAATTTAGTCACCTTTGCTTTGGATTTATTAAACAGAAGGTGTATTTCTCAAAGTTAATTAATGTAGTTTAGTGACATAGGGAAATGTGTACTGACAGCCATAAAAATAAAACACTGACTCAGTGTTCCTCAAATGACATTATGCAAGTGAAAATTCATTTTGTCCACCTCTTGCCTAAATCCAAGAGTTATAGCTTTATATTTGCTGCTACTGTTAAAAGAGAAGAAAAATAAGACCTTAGCCCTGCCTCCACTAGGCCTTAGACTACGACCATTTGCCAAATTATACAAAAGGAGAGGATGACAACGTCCTAATAAATCAGGAAACTGTCGAGATTAATAATCTCACCCGTCATCTGTTTTCCTATAAAAGCCCTATTGGCATCAAATATTTTCCTGTTTGTTTTGCAGTTCTGCTGGTGCATGAACTGGACCTATGCCAGTCTGATGCCATTCGACCCCCAAGAATCCATTCTATATGTTTTTTATCACATTACTCTGGATTTCACAGTTGTACCAGTACACAGGGCTGCTAGCTAGAATTTTTTACAACGTATGTTCCCCTCCTCCGGTTACTGATCATTGTTGTTATTGTTTGCTATGAGATAGGCAACCTTTTGAGTTTAAATGACTGTTTCATTCTATTTCATTATTTTCTATTTGTATCCGAAAAAAAAGTTTGTCTTGTTTCCAGGAAGCTAAAATCAATGGAAAAATAAAGATCTGCCAGTGTTTTCCTTATTACAAGGATTTCTATTAGGTGTTTGACTCTGGTCTTCAGCTTTTGCTACCAGGTTATAGCGTTAAGAATATCTTTGCTTATGCAGATGCTTAAAATCTGAAACAGTTCAGCAATCCAAAATAGAACTGCGTCGACGATTGCATCTGTCTCTACTTTTTGTTCAACCCTTTTGATCAGGTTCTTGCATTAAAGTGAGCTTTGAGCGGGCTGAGATCCCCAGAAAGCCCCAGTCTTTCCAACATTTGAACAATGGTTCCCTCTTGTGATGATACTTCAGTACTGCAACTGGAGAAAGTTGAAGTAAAAATCTCTTACAACATGAAAACAGGTTTTTTAGGTAGCACACTGCAATTAATCTACTTGCGCATTGTATTTGGAGGTCTTCCCAGAGCTTCCACACCTTTTTACTTATTTTCAGTGAGGTGTAAGTTTTGGAATATGGGGAGAAAGAACAACTAAACAGCCGGTGCTTATTACTAGAAGGACTAGGGAAGAATCTGCCTTTGGGGGTTAGTGTTCACATTTTAGAATGATTTTGGAGTTGTTAGTGTGGATGTAGGAAAAGGGTGATGTGGCTTCCACTGGAGGCTTCAAAATAATCTACTGAACAGGAGTCACCGTATTCAGGATTTTCTAAAGTGTCACACATGTAAAATTGTCTACACCAAGCCTTTTCTTTCATGCATTGTATCTGTAAAGATCGTCTAGGAAGGGTAAAAGCTCACTCTGAACAAGTTGCCCCAAGAGGCTCTTTCCAAGCACCTTTGATAGGTGTTTGCAAAGATTTATTTTCAATCTGATTCTCTAGGGGTCACCGTCTTTCACTCCCCAAGTTCCTGCGACAAACGTGCTTCTGACGCACAAAAGCCAGCAGCCACCAACGCGTCCGCTCGGCGTTAAGCTGTGTGCAAAGCAGCAACCGCCAGGAGATGTCCCTTAAGTCATTTTTTTTTTCTTAAGATCATGTTTAATGTAAAAAGTAAAGCGTTGTTCGTAACAGAGACAGGAATCTGCTCTTGTGGTCGGAGGGCTGGAAGAGGGCAGCCGTCCGTGCAAGATGCATGCATGACTTTTAGTACACTTCACAATTCGGAGTAATAAAAATACCATCTTTTAGTTCTATTCTAAGGATCCTTTTTAAAGAATGGAAGCATTTGTATTGGTCAAGCCATTTGCAAGCCGCAGTCCTCCTCATTCACCACACGGCTTATTTATTTGGAAGTTTAACGTGGGAAATGAGGTCCAGGATGAAAATGGACACTATTTAGGGTGTCCACTGGGCAAAGTGGTAGAAAGAGACTTGATTGCTAAAAAGCAAGAGAGCAGAGAGCATATCATTACCAACAACTTATTATTTTTTTAAAAAATTTTAAATGAACTCCTTCCTTCCCCTTTGTCCCTCTCCCATTCCCAGCTCAGGCACCAGGTCAAGGTCTCTGCACCTCAGTGCCAAGAAGGGGAGACCACCGCAGGCCCCTCTGCATGTTTGGCCAAGGCGCCTCCATTTGGTGTAGAGCTGTGCACCTTTCTGCTCCGAATAAAAGCGCAGGCAGTTCGTCTTCAACTCTCCACCTGGTAACACAGCTCAGGCTGATGCAACAGAGGAGGACTCTGCCTGCAGGGATTAGAACTGACTCCAACTTCCTATCTAGCACAAGATTCAGAATTGCAAACAATGACTTGTTTTGCTTCCACTGATAGACTTACAAGAATGCTTCAGGGTTTTTTTGTTTGTTTGTTTGTTTGTTTTGTTTTTTATTTTCCTATGTTTTTTTGTTATCACCGCGGGGCAGGAGGCGCCCTTTCTGCGCCTCCTTTTGTCCAGCGTTGATGCTTCTGTGGTGTTCATGCTCAGAACACCTCCACCCAAGCTTGTCTTAAACTTTCTTTTCTGACTTTACAGAACAAACAACCGGGAGTAAATGAAATAAGGGTCATGACAGGTTTCTCCACGGTACATCATGATGCGCATCTTAGGAACATGTTTTCTTAAAAATCACCGTCTCCTGGTTTCTACAGGGTGTGTTCCCCTGAACTCTGAACATTCCTTGCACTTGCTTGCTCCATGCCTCTTTCTCGCTCCCTCTCCATCTCATTATCTCTTTGTGAGATTAGCAATCTAATTCATTTGCATAGGAATAATAAAAAATAAAAAGCCATTTGGTTCTTCATTTTCTTTCTCTTAGGAAATCACAGAAGCCCTTGGAAGTCAGCAGAACAGATAAGAAAATAGCAAAACTGTAACCCAGAATAACCCAAATTTTAAATTTAATGGCAAACAAAATATTTAGGATTTGGGACTAACAGATATTTGCCAGCTGTTTGCTTTGCCAAATAAGGTTAAAAACAACCCAGAAAATTGCCATTTGTCCTAACTATCATCTAATAAAAGAAAAGATACTTTTACCACCAACAACAAAAAACCCCACACAGAATGGAGACCTCGTTTTACACTGGCTTTACATTTAGCTTTAGGAAACCATTAGCCCATTTTTGCTGTTTTTGGTGTTTACACTTTTGTCAAATTGATCAGCTGAACTTCAGTGGAGAGTAGTGCAGTACAGCTCACCAGGGGACATCTTGATTGTCCACCTGGTCACACCCACCTCTTCCTAGTGATTTCCTTTGATTTTCCATACAAAAGTGAGCAACTATCATCAAAGCCCTCATGAAGCATTATTTTAAGTTTTCATCTATTTTGTTTTGAATCTGACTGGTATTTAATTTACCTCCAAGCCCAGAGTATAAATTCCATGAGGTCAGGGATTCTTGCAACTCAGTCTTTTACTCATTGACCACAGGATCCCAAATCTAAATGAAAATGATTTGATTCATAAAAGCATTGATTTTTTCTTCCTACAGACAAGTAATTTCTTACAGCCAAATAGAAAATGAATTAGAAATGCCGTTAAGTGAAATCGCCTCACCTCGTATCGTGCTAGCGCTGAAGGCAGCCCCTAACAGGAAGCTGTCAGTCTCACCAATTATTCTTTCTGGGATCACAGAACCCAGGCACGGTGTGTCGTGTATGAAGTTTTCGGACCTCTGCTCTAATTAGGACCACGGCCTAATATTTAGCTATGAGGAGAAAAACATGTTTAGAAAAATTGTTGATAACTGCTCTTGTCTGGCCAATTCTGTTTGTAGACTCTCTGTGGGGCAGCTGGCTCCATGTGGGCTGGGGAACAGAGGTCCTTGCCTGTCGTGGGCTTATGGTTCTTTAGATCCAGCAAGCCACTGGGAATTTATTTCTCTCAGCTTTCCAGACTCGCAAGAGAGGAAATCGAGGCCCAGAAATGTAAAAATGACCACCTTCAGTCTGTGCTTCACTCACTCAAACTGTTGAACTGACAGAAAGAAAGTAATGTGCCAATTTGTGGTTTTAAAAGAGAGGATCTGGGGAGGTGATTTAATTGTTTTTATATTAAACTAAGAAAGGAAGAAGGAAAGAAGGGCAAAGCACCCAAATCAGAAGACTAGCTCTTCAAATGAACAAAAAACCCCCCGATTTTCACCAGCTAGACATAGTTGGAAGAGGGGAGACCAGGCCCCAGAGGGAAATACGGGAACAGATCCATTCTTGACAGAAACGGTCTTTTTTTTTTTTTTTCTTTTTGGAAGGGTGGGGAGCCACCCACTAGCCTTTTTTCCTCCCATCTTCTAGATAAAAATGAGTGTTTAAAAACTGTGTTAAAATTTTCAAAAACACCTTAAAAAGATTCCATTACTTAAAGTGATTTGGATAATTGTGTTCAATGGTAGCCATTATTTAAAAATATAATTAGTTGCTGAACTCGGAGAAGGAGGGAAATTTCTGCAGGTGTTTCTCATTATTTGCTATGCATACAAAATATCTGCATAAATTACCATTATTATTCCAATGTATACTAAGAGACAATAAAGCATTAGCAAGCAAAGAAGAATGCTGTTGACCCGCAGACTGGGAGAGAGGCCGGGATGCACAGTAATGGCGCGCTGGCCCTCGGCGCTCTTGAGCACATGTGCAACGGCATTCAGTGCTGAAAGGAACAATTCTGCACCTGTAACAATATTGCATATGGGACGCTACTCCATCAGAGCGGTACCGAAAATAGGAGAGGGGGTGGGGACAGTGACAGCAAGCAGGCAGCAAGGGTCAGTGTAGGCTGGACTCGCTGAAGGTTGACCCACACTGAGGTGGGGCGCTGGGGTGTTTCTTTGAGGTAAAAGCACACCTAGCTGATATTTTAAAACTATGAGATGCATTTCACATTTTTCTTTTCTGGTATTTCTGGGGTGTGATGGTGATGTTGTCAGCGTGACCCAACAGTATTCCTGGTTCTGGTGGAAATGTTCTGTAGTGGTGTAATCTCACAAGGCAGCCATGCCAGGCAAGTGCAAGGACCTGAGTTCAATCCCTGGTACCGCATGCAGTGACAGCCCCAGAACCCTGGCTGTGCCATGTGAGCCACTGAAACTTGGCATGGTGATGCATGCCTATAATCCCAGTGCTGGGGAGGCTGAGACAGGAGGATCACTATGA
>NDGN011544454.1:4788-15986 GCA_002564285.1 Tympanoctomys barrerae
TTCCTTCCTTCCTTCCTTCCTTCCTTCCTTCCTTTCTTCCTTGCTATTTCTTGTCCTTTCTATGTCCCTCTCCTTTTTTTCTCTCTCTTTTTCTTTTTGTCTCTCTGTTTCTCTTTGTCTCTCTATCTCTGTCTCTCTGTCTTGCTGTCTCTCTCTCTGTCTCTCCCCCCTGCATCTCTCTCTGCTTTTCTTCTTTGGAGTACTAGGTATTGCAGCCCATAATTTTACAATAATCTAGATTCCCATGCCCATTTTATTTATTTATTTTTATATTTAGACAAGGTCACACTAATCTTCACCAACTTGCCCAGTGTGGGCTCAAACTTACAATCTTCCTGGCCCAGACTCCCAGAGTTCAGTGATTATAGAAATCTACTACCTCAACTGGCTACAATGCTCATATCATCTATGTTTGTTCGTATAGCTCTTTTTCTCCTGTTCATTTAATGCTTGGATTCCCCTATAGCAAAGCCTGAAAGAAGCATCCCATGGAAAGTATTTACTGAAAGAATATTGCCATGGGTAATCTCAAAGAGCTTTAGGAACAGGAATAGAAAAAAGAAAAATTCAAGTAAGGGTTAGTAGCTCTAGCCTGAGAGTGGAAAGTGAAACTGCTTGTTCCTCTTGGAGGAGAGAGAAGTAGGCTATTGATTTTCATTGGTCTTTGCCCTAGAACAAAATTTCTAATGTAAGAGTCCCCAATAGCTCAGGGCACTGCACAAGAGAAGGCACAAACAATAGTAAAGGCAGCGCATGAAGCTGCTAAAACAGCCCTGCATCAGAAAAGAAAATCCAAGGACCTTGAGTGGCACAGCAGCAGAGTCGGCCTCACGCGACACTGCATACTCAGTATCTCTGAGGGATCATGTGAGTCACCTCAAAGGAATCAGTTTTAAAGTGGAATTTTGTTCCTTTAATACACTCTTCCAGTTTTAAAAATGTCCAAGCTTCAGTAGCTTATAAATGGCAGGAAGTTTCACTCAATTACGTAAGCCAGAAAACTAAGAGATTTTTTTTTAAATGTACCTTACATATTATTACTTCTTTACATTCAAGGTTCCTGATAGGCTTGTTGCTGAAGCTCGCAAAGTTTCCTTAATTGTTACAGTACTTTATGATCTGAAGAAGCACGCATAAGCACTGTGAAAGTCTGTCATTTCTGTCAATCCATGCACATATATTTTCATGTTCTGGTTATAATAGCATATTACAATGGCCAAAAGACAAAAGGAAAAATAAAAGGAAACAAGCCCTTCAAATAGAGTGTTAAATTGGGAATGAGTATTTGGTAGGTAGGCTAGCTTGTTCACTGCAACGAATAACTGTCACTTTCTTCCATAGAGAACATACTTGGCATTTGTAAAAGAAAGACACCAACAGGAAAACACTTACGTGAGTGTACTCATTAATTTGGTCAGGGAAAACTATCTGTCTTTCAGTGACCTATTCACCTATTTTTTGTAGATGAGTCATCTTTCAGAAGCATCTGAAAAAGGGAAAAGGTTTCCAGTCGAGTTTTTTTTTTTTAATCTATTGTTGATGTAGATCTATGAACACATTAGTGTGTTAAGTTATCGCAGGTAAAGGGTAACTTTTCAGTCTTCAGAGGTTCTTCAACGGCTTTAACAGTTTGCATTTGAGGAAATCCTTGTCGCTCTCCTGAATTTTCCATTTTTTAAACTAATGCTGGAACATCTAAATAATGCAAGACTTGCATCCAATGAATCAATGATTGCATAAAAATAAATGAATGTCACGCATTCAGAAAAGTGTACACAATCACAACTTGAATTTAAAAAAATCAGGAATACATACATAAAATCTTGGAAGTTATTAAACATAGCAATATAACATTCATTCTTGAAAGCAAATTTCCATTTGCGGAAAACAAAAAGACACACCATTTTCTTACTCTTGGCCGAGATCCTTGCATGCTTTGGAAGTAGGACATGATACCAGAGTTTTGACTTCCCTAAGAGGTGGCTGTTTCCAAGTAGCCTATTTATTTTTTAATGATTTCGTAGTCTGTCTTCAAGCCTTTACAAGGTTAAGTTACTTTTACTTTTACATTACTAAAAATACTGTTCAGCTTAAAGCACTAAAGTCTCAAGAGCCGCACATGGAAGCACAGTTAATGACTGGCTGTGCCCGTCCTCCTCGTAGCCCATCATGGAATTTGGAGAGCTGCTTTTCATGGTCGGGATGGCTGCTGCTATCATAAGCTCTTTTCACAGATTTGCTGCTTGGCAGATCACAGCAGGATGACAAAATGTGTGTTCATGGTCGAGCACTAAAACTCTTTAAAGCCTGTAACACAAAGACATAACGATGGACTTTTTCTTTTTCCTTTGTGCCTGGTGGAACTCTTTTTATAGAGGAAAGCTATCAAGTCCAATGTTGTAAAGTAGAAAATTCGCCTGAAAGCTTCATTTCCTTCAATAAATATATTGAGTGATTGGTTATTATTTTTACTTGAATTACCAAAAGAATTTCAAGCTTATTCTGTTAAATAATTCCTTGACCTGAATAGTACTTTGATCTGCCTCATTTTATGTATGGAGAGAGGAAGTCTCAAAATTTGACTGAGAAATTAAATTTTTATTAAAATCTACACTAGCCTTTTTCTTCAGAAATGTGAAAGTTAAAGGAAGTAGAAGTTTTTATAATGCATAACTCTCAAGCTCACATACAACAACCTATATTATTTTTATTGATTTTTAAATCCTCCAAAGTAGTAACCAGAGCTAAAATCTATGAACATTATAAGCCCTTTTTCCTATTCCAAATGTAAAATTAGTTAGTGCCATGGATTGAACCTTATTTCCTTAATGAAACGTTTTAAGTTTCTATCCGTCAATCAAGTATCCTTATAAAATATAAAATAATGTATTTTATATTAATTATGAAAATTTAATATCTAATTTATGTTCCATATTCCATTCATGATTATATTTTATGATCTGATCTTGTTTTTATATAATTATGAAGAACATGTTTCTCATGGCAAGTATTCAACTGTTCAAATGGGAAGCATTATTTATAATAATCCTCCCTTTAAGGATTTAGGCTTTTCCCCAGGGTTTCCATTCTAACATTAGTTTTAGTGCCACCCAGAACCCTCAGGCTCATGTGTCTTCTGCTCCTGCTGCAGACTTAGAATGGTGTTCACATAAGAGGGAAACTGCTGAGTCAGAAGCCTTTTCAGCTTAATTAGTTGGTGACAAATTTCTCTCAAGATATTATAAATTCACCCTATCAGAAACATGGAAGGAAAAGAACTCCATCTTCATCATTACCGGGATTTTTATCTTCCACACTCTACTTTTAACCAAAATTGTAGTTTGAAAAAAATGTTTTGAGAGCCAGGGATTATAGTTTAGTGGCCTAAGCACCTGCCCAGCAAGAGCAAGGTTCTGAGTTCAATCCCCGGTACCACAAAATAAATAAATAAATAAATAAATAAATAAATAAATAAATAAATGAAGTTTTTGAATTTCTTGATTCATATTTGCATCGCAGCTTGCATGCTTGAATTCAGTTTATATGTTTACTCCACATGTAATTTAAAAAAAAATTATTTAGTTGTTATAGGGTTTCAGTAAGCAGCTAGGACTCACTGATCTTCCAGTTTTCAGCCTCCCCAGCACTGGGATTACAGGCATGTACCATGGCTCCTGGACTTTCGGCAGGCTCAGCCCACCCTGGGGATGGGGCTGAAGCAGCACGTGGTGCTGGGGATCTAACCACAGTTCCTCTACTAGCCTAATCTTGCCTAAGCAGACTCTGTAGTATGCTGAGCTATCTTGTGAGTCCCACACATATAAATTTTATTTCTATGTATTTTCAATTTTTATGGTCTTTGTCCAAAACTCTGTGAATTGCTTATTTTTAATACATTTTGGGTATTAAAATGTTTATTATCATGTGTTCTCAAAATCTGTGGGTTGTTTTAAATTATTTTTATAGTTTTATTATTTTCTTTTCCCTTGACTAGTAACTAGCTGTATCATCTATTTGTAGCTAAGAAAAAAAAATAAGAAAAATCTCGTTTTAGCATTTTTGTACAATATTAATCCATACATTATATTTTTTCTAAATGTTCTTATTCTACATATATTTGTTTCATACCCTATCATTCCTTGTTTAAAAATTTTCAGAATTTTCTTATTTTATTATTCTTATTTTAGTGTGCTTTTTCGAACAAGTTTTGCCAATTCTTTTTGGCAGTTCATTAACTCTATCTTCACTTCGATAAGTTTAGATTTAAATATTTTTTAAAATTTTGATGATGCTAGTCAATTTACATTGTTTTCTATTTTAGCTGGAATGTAATGTAATCTTACATTGCTGCTTCTGGAATGTAATCATTTTTCTTTCCATTTCTTTTTTATGTATTTTTTTTTCTTTTTTGTATATTCAACCTACTATTAATGCTCCAATGCTAAATCTCAGGTAATGTCTGGACTATTAGTGATAGAGCAAGAACCAAGGAAGGTAAAGCATCCCAAATCTCTCTCTCTTTTTTTTTCTGTAACTGGGGATTGAACTCAGGCCCTTGAGCTTTTCAGGGAAGCACTTATTCTACTGAGCCATCTCCCCAGCCCCTTCTTTTGAGTTTTTTTTTTTTTTCATCCCAAATCTCTTTTCGGGTCTTCTAATTTTATGTGATTACTTATGAATTATTCCATTTGTTCAATATAAAAACCTTTTCATTATTATACATCTAATTATTTTAAATGTATTTTAAATAAGACTTTAGGGCTGGGGAGATAACACTGTGGAATAAGTGCTTGCCTAGCAAGTGCAAGGTCCTGAGTTTGATCCCTGGTACCACAAAAGAAAAAAAAATATGACAAATGTTTCATTTGATATTTTTTCCTTCAAGTGCTTACCAATGGGAACTCTTTCTAAGGGTCAGTTTTACTTTGGTCCCATAAACAAATTACAAAGAATTAAGATGTGATATATAAACATAAAAACTCTCCATGCTGCATACAATATTTATGTACTGCCAATCTGTACGAATAAAATTTTGAAGAAAAAATTGTGGAAGAATTTAAAAGTAGTTTCTGTAAATTTTCTATGGTTTAAATTATAGCAAATGAAAAAAAATCACTATTTGGTTTTGTTCTTCATATCTAGATGATCAAAATTTATCTTGTAGCATTAATTAAAAGTAGTAGTGAGAGGGCTAGCAAGCCAGCTTATTGGACTAAGTGCCTGCTTAGGCAAGAGCAGGGACCTAGGTTTGATCCCTAGCACCACATGCTGTGCCTGTCCTGCCCCTGGGCGCCCTGAGCCAGCGATCGAGTAGGGGTTGTGGTCCATACCTGTAAACTCAGTGCTGTAGAAGCTGAAAACAGGAAGATAACAATGAGTACCCGCTGCATAGTGACACCCTATAGCAAGTACATAAAAAAGGCAGTGAATTACACATCACTCTGTACCGTTAAATTATGCTGAAGCCTGTACATTTAACAGCAAATTTCCTCTCCTAAAATTTCCAGACAAAAGTGTTATTTAGTCAGTTTTGGCAGCACACACCTATAATCCCAACAATGTTGGAGGCTGAAGCAGGAGGATCATTAGGTTGAAATTAGCTTGGGTAATTAGAGACACAGTGAGAACTTGCCAATGCAAACAATATCCTAAAAGAAAAAGATCTGTGCTAATCTCTAGTGCAAAGAACAACAAAATAGTACCATTTGAATTCAAACAATTCCAAGCTGCATTGAGTTAAAATTTCATAGGTTAATATTAAGTTTTTGTTACAAAACTAACAATTTTCTTCATAATGTTTTATTATCTAGGTCAAAATATTATTTCATTATTTAAATAGTATTGCTTGAAATATAATTTTGGAGATAATTTTGTTTCAAAAATGTATAAAATATTAAGCAATGACGCTTTGAAAATTTGACAGGGCCATGGGGCCTTTTCCTTCATGATTAAGGCCCTTTTGCTAATGTAACTATATTGTCAACAACAGAGACTATATGTATTGTCTATAAGAAATAAAGATAAGCACAGTAAAATAACTGTTAAATTCTATTTGAAATTTAATTTTAAAATGAAGTAAAATTACCAGTCCCAAAGCAGTTTTAGTGAGGATTCAATATATCTAGATGCTAAAAATTCAACTCTTAAAGACTTAAAAAATAAAATATTTGAAAATTTTAATTGTGATATAAAATAAATTCAGCCTTAGGATTAGCCCATATTCCTGTCAATGTGAATAATCTAGCTACATTTCATAACCTAACTACCTTTATAATTTCTGTTCAGATTTAGTGGTAATGAAGAACAGTATGGTAAATCATCATTTGATTAGTTAGGATATATTCAATGGCTTACACCTGTGTTAGTGATTATAAGCAAATGATTCATATAACAGCAGCCATTCCCTTCATCAGAAAATGTCATTTTTTGCTGGATCTGATGCTTTATTTTGCCAGTCATCTCCAAAGGTAAGGTCACAGCTGTTGTATGGCATTTTTACACAATGGAAAAATCATATTCTTCCATGGAGAAATGAAAAGAAATTTAATAAGCTGACATTTGAAGGAAGGAATAAGCCATTTCAAATACAAGTAATTTTACATGGGTGTTATGTGAAAATAACATCATTGTAAAAGAACTAGAATGGAATATTCCTTCGGGCCACTTATAAGACACAAACCTAACAAGGCCACTATTGTTAGTGATTTTCCTGTGCATAAGACTGATACGGTCAGGCAGACTTGCTAGCTTCTTGCAACCTTGCAAACCTCTGTAGTTGAAATTCGCTATTCACTTATAAAAGTGCTTCCAGTTGTGTAATATCACTATCTTGGCATTCTTACAATGGAGCTGATATATATAGGTGCATGAATTTTTGTAAAATTGGATAATTAATTACTTTCCATTTACTTACTCTCAGTTCATGAAATGTTGTTTATGAGGCTGACAGCCACCAACCAGATAGTGTCTTTGGTGGCTTTTCAGTTGGTTACACCCACCTGAACTAGTGTGGTGCTTGCTGAGTGTGTGAGGCCCACCTGAGGATTGTTGTCTGTGGAAAAAGAGGCAGAATTGGGGAAAGAAGCAGGCAAGCCATTAGATGCTGTGAGAAGTTGTAAGGAGCTGTTGGTTCCCTTGGAGATCCTTGTCATGCTGGCTTTCCTAGGGGAACCTGGTTGTTCTTGTTGGAGGAAGAGCTCAGGACCTTGTTGTCACTGCAGATGGTTGTGAATCATTTTGGGGGAGCACTGGTCTTCAACTTCAGCACTGCTTACTGGTTCTGGAGGGGAAGGTGGTACACTGCTTAGTCTCCTGGAGAAGCTTATCTCATTGGCATACCTGATAGAAACTCAGCTTTCCTCACCACTGGAGGAAATCAGGACCTCACTGTTGCTGAGGATGTCTGTTGTACTTTGCAGGATAGCTCTGCTTCTTACTTTAAACAGTGCACATGCAGGCTCCAGTGCACATCCCTCAGTCTACTTGTTCAGATCTTTCATCTTCCAGGCACAGACTTTCTAGCTTCCACCACTGACCTTTGACCCTTCCCAGCATTGATCTGTGATGTGGGCCTGCGTGAGATATTGTCTTGGGCTCTAAGCCTCCAGTAGGACTTTTGCAGAAGGCATTGCTGTGCACTTTAGGATTCCAGCTGGACTGACTGACAGAGGATATTAGGATCCAGGCCCTTAGCCGGATTATTTTATTTTCTCTTTAGTGTATGGACAGATGATGCTTAAATTTCACTGCAAAATAATCTTATGAAATATTTCCAGTACTGTATTGTTGCACCTTGAAAAATACCAAAGAATAACAGTGTCTAAGGTTCTGATGCTGTGAACAGTGTATAGTAGAGACAAAATATTAATCTTCATAAATTGATCATTGTAATAATGATAGAACTGCAATTAATAAATAGTTATATTAATATGATAAATGAGATGGACTGTTAGGGGCAAAACAGGTATGGTAAAGAATATATGGAATTTTCTAAGAAAATGTTTAGTGTGTCTGGAGATACAATAATTGATGAAATAAACTGTGAATACTAAAATCTTAGAATTGGTTCTCTGATATGTTTTGTGTTTGCAGAGGAAGCTGTCCATGGTATAGAAAAGTAACAGATCTGATCAAAGAAGAGCAGGGTTTCCAGCAATGCTGCAGCTAATGGAGCAGAGGAGGGCCTGGGGAGGGCAGAATAGTGTGAATCATGCTGAGTTTTGTGATCCATGTAAAAATCTTAGACCTTTATTTTAGTGAGATGAGCAACCATTTGGGAGAGTTTATGCAGAGGACTAACACAATGTGAAATAAATTTGAAAAGTCCATTTGTAACCAAGTAGAAGCAGGAAAAAGTTAGGAGCCTATGTAATAATCCAGACAAGGGATATTATAAAGCTTGCACCAACGTGCATTGATTGTTTCAGTAATGGTTTTAAAAATAGCTGGTTGTGAATATTCTAACTTTTTGTTTTCATTCGTTGTGATGATTGGCTGTGGATAAGTGGGAGAGATTAGAAATCACATTTTGATTATGTCTATTTCCATGCTTAGTAGGTATCAAACTGGGAAAACCTTGTACACAGTTTCATGTATAAGACTGAAATATGGAAGTCTGGGCATTGAGCGTATGAAAAAAGAATTTATGAAACATATCGAGGTATGGAAGGATTATGTGGGAAGAAAGGAAAACAAGGCATGTTCTAGCTATGATCCTTGCATGTAATAACCTACAGGTGGTAAGATACTAAGGACTCATCAAAAGATGTTGACAATGATGTAGTCCAGTAATAGTGACAGGAAAGTTTCAGGAAATGGTCGTATTCAAAGCTAAACACACACGCTTTGGAAATGATTATTTAGAATGAAGTTCTCACTACTCACTATGTTAGAGAAAATAGTACTAATTTTGCAGGAAAACAAGCATGAAAAGAGTTTTTTCCAGGTATTGTACAAGTGCAGAGATTCAAGTTTTGAGAGAAGGTGAGAGGGAGAACACTGAAAATAAGACTGACCATATAAACTATGATTGCCCGCTATTACCCTGGTCCTCCTCCTGGCAGCACTTGGATGTCACCATGAGAAAGACGAACACATGTTCAGTAGTGCTCTTGCTAGACTAAGGAAGTGGGAGGCTGCTTCAGTGGTTGTAGTCTATGAAGTGTTTCACAAAGAGAAGCCTTGTCATCTTCCTCCAAGGCCTTGCCTGGACTCTTGGATGTTACTGTTCATAGTAATATTCCATTAAATTGAATTTTGTGCCCAGCTCAGGTGTCACAGTAGGTACCACGTGCACCTTCCCACTGGACACAAATATACAGAATGGTAAATATCTTCAGAAAAGTACTTGAATATTCAGACTAGTACATGATGGTGGGAAAATTTTCCAAAGAATCATAATGAACTATCTAAAGTACTGAAAAGAAAAGGCCTTGAGTTCACATATAGCCAGGAATAACCATGATGGAAATCCTCATGGTACAAGAGAATCAACTAGAATACAAATAAGTATTTTGCTTTGTTCCTGAAAAAAAAATCTTAGAATAAACATATCTCTATCTACGTACAGAAAATTTTAAAAAGTCATTTTGCTACTGTGAAAAATATTTTTCTATTATAAATTTTATGTAAATGTACAAATATATGCCTTTATTTTTCCATGGAAACATGGAAAATGTTTTGATGGTAGTGGTACGCTTTTTCTTCTAGTAGTATTCCTTGATTTTGTTTCTAGTGTTTATTCACTGACACGTGCACTGTACTGAAAAGATGACAGCAAACATCCATTTGCTATGCCTGAAATTAAAGGTAATACTTTTACATTTCATCATTTCCTATCTATTATAATGTTATTATACTATTTACAGAATTTCAGAGCCCATCAATTTGGGTCAACTAATTTCACTAATGATTGAACTGCTGCTCAGAGAACAACCTGGAAGCCAAAAGAAAAACAAGGTTAATATATGTAAGTTGAAATAAATAGGCACTGGTACACACCCTATATCCTCTGACATAGTTCTAAGCTCAGAAGTGTGAGGCAAGGAGGCAACTACGAATATCAAAATAATGTCTTGAGTTCACAGATAATGACATTCACAGATGCAGATCAAGATCACTTTTAAGTTTACATCTTTTAGCTTATGAAATCACTAATGTATACAATTTAACCATGATTAGGGAAGCCACATCTTAGAAAACAACTTTTATTTATTTATTTATTTAGTATTTTAGGGAAGAGTTTACAGGGTGTTCACATCTCACTACTCGATAGGACTCATAGTGATCTGCCTGTTTGCAGCCTCCCAAGAGCTGGGATTACAGGTATATGCCACCATGCCCAGTCTCACAAGCCAACTGTTATTAAGAGAATATTTATTTATTTATTTATTTATTTATTTATTATTTGGTACAAGGTCTCGCTACACAGCTTGCACTCATAGTGATCCTCCTGTCTCAGCCTCCACAGTTCTGGGATTATAGGCGTGAATACCATTCCAGTTTTGGGTGGTCTGCACAGTGTGCCCAAGGCTCTAGGGCCAGCATAGCACACAGTATCAGGGATCAAATTCAGTTCCTTGTGCTTGCGAGGCAGGCACTTAGACTGCCTAGCTATTTCCCCAACTCTAAGACTGTATTAATGAAGTAAATATTTAAATACTCAGATCTAATTAATTCAAATCAAAAGTTTCTTGTTTATTTATTTTCTTCATTGCTGTGGATTGAGCCTCAGGCCTTTAAATAAAAGCAATTTTTTGTGTGTGTCTGCATTTTTCATTTTCATGGAAGTTGATAAAAAGCATAGCAATATAATTTGTAATCTTCTCTATGAATTCTAGTTTACCATACTGGTATATAATAATAACTGCAATGGATGTTATGCATTAGAATGTCAATACATAATAAACTTCCTAGTAACAAAGTTGTCAGTTATATGTTTAAAGTATCTTATAAACTTTTAAGTTTATATGTCAACAACTGTCGCGCGCAACCTCGCCAGCAAGGAAGACGCAACACCAGGCTCTTCTTTCAGCACTTTAATCAGGATCCTTGAACAGCTATGAATCTCCGGACGACGACCGGGGAAGCCTGCTCTAGGCTTATATATCTTTTGGGCGTCCAGTCCGGGAAACTATACGTGGGTATTGCTGATAGGTTCAAGTATGCGGAAGCAAGCCAGAAGCTCAGCCTAATCCAAA
>NDGN011544458.1:3881-14545 GCA_002564285.1 Tympanoctomys barrerae
AAAAAAATATATATATATATAATGAATGTGCTGACATTCACTGGAAAAAGAAAGCTCTTAAAAATATTAGCATGTCCTCATCCACTTTGTTGACCAAATTTGCTGACTCCTGGCTCTTCCCTGTGGTCAAAGGACTTCAATGAAGTCTCAGTGGAACTAAGGACACTCATGAAAGAGGACTTACAAGGGCCAGGGAGATAGCTCAGGGGCATAAGTACCTGCCTGGCAAGTATAAGGTCTTGAGGTTGATCCCCGGTGCTTGAAAAAAAAAAAGTACCTTTTGGGGCTGGGGATATAGCTCAGTGGCTTAAGCACCTGCCTGGCAAGTACAAGATCCTGTGTTTGATCCCAGTAGAAAAAAAATTAATTAATTTAAAAATACAAATAAATAATAAAAAAAGAAACAAGACTTCTAGAACTGCTTCAGAAAGTAAGGACAATGGTGGATCAAGTGTCTCTGAAGCAAGAAAAAATGTTTGGAGAGAGGAGTAGTGGTAATGCGTATCTTGCTATGATAGTATATTTAAATATACACTATTTTTCTATCACACCTCATGCCTATGATACGGCTTAACTTTATTATCACATGAACTTGACTTAAAGACCAAAAACTATTTCCTTAAAGGCCAAAAAATTAGAGGAAAATCCTAAATTACAATATCTATTGGAAATCATCATGGTTAAGAACAAAAAAATATGCAAAAAACTAAGTATTGAAAACATACTTTATTTTCGTGGGTCAAATGCCAAAATCATTATCATAAGAATGCTTTGAAGATAATTCCTTGTAAATTTAATTCTACATAGGCTAAGAATTTAAACAAATGTTCTGTCAAGATGCTGGCCAATGAATGCCAGCTTTGACAAATTATTTATTCTTCAAGCCTAATTTAGACTTCAGCTATTCCAGCATTTGGAATGACAGTTTTGAGTTTTCTTAAATTATAATTCCCAGGTGCAGAGTTCTTTTTTTCCCCTCTGCAATATGTTATGAAACACCTTTTCCAGAATTTTATCCTGATATTTTGTACTTAATATGGTTATGACATGGGTTATTTACAAAAAACAGAACAGCATATAAGAGGAGACTATAAAAATTACAATATCAGAAACTTATACTGAGAAATCCTCATTTATTCATTTAAAATTAATATTAATATATTACATATTAAGGTAGATAACATACCTTATATTAAACAAAACTTCAGTGAGAATAGTGATATCATTTTCAGTGTGCAAATCTCTTTAATATCTAACTTAATAAAATAAGTTGGATTCTCATAGCTACTCTGCCTCTACAATATATGTAATAACCCATTTTAGTTGGGGCTTATGAAGAAAAGTCACCCCGTGATAGTATTTTATTCTATTCTATTCTATCTATGGCTGAATCTGAAACCTTGAGGATGCAGTCTTCAAACTCTGTTATAGGAAACCCATTCATCTCTCTTGTACTTTAAATAGATTTGCCCAATTTTTTATCACTTGGAAAACACTGGTTCACCAAATTGTATAGATCTCCCAAATTATGACATTTTAGCATACAATATGAAAAACTCACACTTATTACTAGTGTCACAGTCTCATCCAAAATCTCTATATGAAGTCTACCAAACTCACTGTGACAGACAAAAGTTTTCTGAATTTTAATTTTCTCTTGAGCTCAGATTTTATCTTTTACAACAGATATTGTCATTAATTTTACTAAAAGCCAATGCCTCACATTTTCCAATTTTGAGAAACTGCCTGTGAAATATCTAAGGTTGTCTTTCATGTCCTAAAGTAAAAATAGTGTTCCATAAAAAAAGTGGCTAATTTAAATCAAAAATCAAAATGCTAAGAGTTTTTTCTGAAGAAATCCAACATCAATGTTCAGTGGAAATGCTTTCTACATATTTCCAGTTGGCTACTTAGGTTATTAGGAGGACACATACCCGAAGGTTGTGATTTAAGTAAATTAACTTTTACTGATTTGGATTTTTTTTTAATGAAACTGACATTTGTCTTCTTTTGAGTGTGTGGTGACACTCTGCTGCTACTGTCTTGATGTATGCTAGGCCAATAATAATTTTACCCTCTTTTCAGTGGAAATATAAACACAGTGAGAAAGATAGTTAACACCTTAATATTGCTATGAAAATGGTTTGGCCTTACAGACTTCTGAAAGAGTCTCAGGGATGCCACTAGAACCACTGACCCAAGGCTGGATCATCCCTTAATGCTCCTCTATTGTCAGCTTTTTCCAGTCATCCCTTGTGGCAGGGGACTGTAAGTCCTCTCAGTTGCCTTACTGTATGCTACTCAATAGAGTGTCTTATTTGCCCTCATTCTGTGATTGAAGATTTATTATACTTCTGGTTTAGATCTAAAAGTCTCATGTATTTGGAAGATGATTGGACCCAGAGAGTGGTATAGCTTCTAAGATGACTAGCCCCCTGGCTCATTTTTTAGAAACTGTTCATGAAAGATCTAAGATTGTCTTTCATTTTCTAAAGAGCAGATATAGGTATAGCTCTCCTCATTCCCTTTTAGGAGATGGGGCCTTATTGGAGTTGGATCGCTGGGGTCTGACCAGGAAGGGGGATTCTCATCCTTGGGTTTTTCCCTTCCCTCCCTCCCTCCAGACTTCCCTGAGATGAAAAGTTTGTCCCTGCTGTGTGTTTTGCCATGTGTTATTGCTGTTGAGCCAATCAAAGGTGGGCTGAAGTTGTGAGCTAAAAATAAATCTCTACTTCTTTAAGTTATGGGTGTGGGTTATCCTGGTGGAAATGCTTACCTTACACTGCCATTCAGAAGCTGTCTGTTCCTTTTGTTTGGGACAAACAAAATTTGTGTTATGGAGGCAAAGCTATGCAAATAGAAGTAAAAATAACAACAGACAGCAGCAAAAGAACTTTGAAGGACTCTGGGAGGTCTACTGAATTCTGGTAAGCTCTGACCCTTGGCCCCCAGCACGCAGGTATGGAGCTTGTGCTGGTGCTGGTCCAACCTTTTAAGAACTTAGGAACATACTGGGCAGCCCTCAGGACTCTGGCAAGCTACAGTCTGTGGGTATAGCATGCACAGTGGAGCTTTCTTGGTACCAGATCCAACCATTTAAAATATTTGGAGGACTCTGTGGGTGTACAGGAGGGCAGGTGTGGAGCTTGTGCTGGCACTGGTCAAACCTTTAAGCACTTGGGATGCTGATGAATCTGGCCAATACCCACAACCTAAACTAAAGTTTTGTTGACTATCATCCAGTTTCCCCCACTAGTAGTGAGAGTCTTAGTAAGCCCTATTCTGCTCTCCACTGTAGCAGAAACCTTACTGACCCACCACTCTCCCAACACTGCTAAGCATGCCTGATAATTGTGAAGCTTCAAAAATGCCAAAACAGGAGCAAAAGGCAATCTCGATCCTCCAGCCCAACCAGAACAAATCCAGAAGACAAAGACATGCAAGAACGTGGAAAGAATGTTTGCAATGTATTAATTATTGAAACTGTCCTACCAAAAAAAAAAAAAAGAACGTGGAAACCATACACCTGAAATTTCTGACATGATAGTAACTGAAGTAATGAAACAAGTGCATCAGGCTATAGAAGAAACAAGATCAGAAATAATCACACACAAAAAAAATAATGACAACAATCATGAAAGAATTGCTCAGCACAGCTAAATAGATAGGAATATAAAAGAGAATAGAAAAATGATGGAAACACTGAATGAACAATACAGGAAAAAATTAGAATACATGAAACAGATTCCAACAGATATCCAGGAAATTAAGGATTCCATTGAAAACTAATAAAACCACTTGACTGAAACTGAAGACAGATTTTCAGACCTCAAAGACAGTGGTGCAGCTAATGAACATGAAAGGAAAGATTGTGTCAGGGAGATAGCTCAGTAGCATAAGCGCCTGCCTGGTAAACACAAGATCATGCGATCGATCCCCAGTATCACAAAAAAGAAAAAAAAAGAAAGAAAGAAAGGAAAGATCTCTTAAAACTAACAAAGAACCAGGAAACAACAATTCAGCAGCTATAAGATGCTGCAAAGATAAATAATATAAGAATAACAGATGTCAGTGGAACAGCAAGAGACATACAAGTGACATGAAAAGAATATTTGCTGTACTAGCTGAAAATTTTCTAAACATAAGCAGGGCATGTAGAAAACCAGCCATAAGCAAAATACATCCACACCTAGTCACAACATAATCAAGATCTCAGAAATTCAGCAAAATAATAAAATATTATAAACTGTTAGAGAGAAAAAACCAGATCACCTACAATGGAAAGCCTATCAGAATCATGGCAAACTTCTCAACACAAGCCATTAAATCAAAAATAGCTTGGAGTGCAGTATTTCAGGTCCTGAAAGAAAATAACTTCTAACCCAGATTGATATACCCTGCAAAACTATCAAATTCAATGGCAAGATAAGATCTTTCCATGACAAAGAACAACTGAAGGCCTTCATGACAACAAAACCAACTCTACAAGAGTACTGACAGATATTATAGAAAGAGACAAAAGCAACCACAGCTTTAAGAAGAACAGAAAAGAACCACCAAACAGAGCAAGTAATTAAAAACAGGGAAAAAGTATGGAACATATAGTAGGAAAATACCATGACAAATGTAAGCCAATACATATCAATTATAACCATCAATGTGAACAGCCTCAATTCACCAATCAAAAGAAACAGACTAGCAGAGTGGATTAAGAAACAAAATATGTTGCATACAAGAAATACATTAAAGGGCTAGCCAAACAGCTTAGCAAATTAAAGCACCTGCAAGCAGGTGCAGTGGCCGGGCATTTGATTTCCCAGACCTGTTGTGCCAGCCCCACCCCCAGGGCGCGCTGAGACAGCAATTGAGACTGAGTGTGGTGGTGCTCACCTGTAATCTCAGCACTTGGGAGGCTGTAAATGGGAGAATCACTATGAGTCTGATCTAATAGTGAGGCCCTGAACAACCAATAGACCCTCCCCTAAAATATAAAAATAAAAAAAAAAAAAGAAAAGAAAAGAAAGACATTTAACTCAAAAGGAAACTCACAGACTGAAAGTCAAAGGATGGAAAACAATTCTACATGCCACAGGAAATCAAAAAAAAAGCAGGGGTAGCTATTCTGACAATATCAAATTCAAAACAAGAATCATCTAAAAAGACAAAGAAGGTCACTACATACTTGTTAAGGGAAAACTACAAGAGGAAGAGATAGCAATGATAAATATACATGCACCCAATGTAGGAGCACCCACCTACTTGAGACAAATTTTGACAGAGATGAAAAATCAAATGAGCAATAACACAATTGTAGTGGGGGACTTTAAGATGTCACTGTCACAGAGAGATAGATCAACTAGGCAGAAAATCAGCAAAAAAAAAAAAATAATAATAATAACATAACTAAACAAAACTTGTGAAGAAATGGACTTAGTAGACCTTTACAGAGTGTTTTACCCAGCAACGACGGAATACACATTCTTCTCAGCTGTACATATGACTCTCTCCAAAATGGACCATATACGAGCACATAAAGCATGCTTAAGTAAATGTGAAGGGATTGAAATTATCCCAAGAATACTATCTGACTACAGTACAATTAAGCTGGAAGTTATTGACAAAAGAAACTGCAAAACACCATAAACACATGGAAATTAAATAAGAACCTCGTAAACAATCAATGGGTCACAGATGAAATTAAAGAATACATTAAAATATTTATAATCAAATGAAAATGCAGATACAATACCAGACCTGTGGGATACAATGGAAGCTCTCTTAAGAGAAAAATGTATAGCAGTAAATGCACACATTAAGAAAACAGAAGCCCAAATAAATGATCATATGATGCAACTTAAGTTTCTATAAAAAGAAGAGCAAGTCAAGCACAAAGCCCAAACTTCTTTGGAGATGAAGAAAACAATACAAAGAATAAATGAATCAAAGAGTTGGTTCTTTGAAAGAATAAATAAAATTAATAAGCACTAGCCAATGTAATAAAAAAAAAGAAAGAAAAAAACCCAAATTCAAGCAATAAGGAATGAAAAGGGCTAAATCACTATAGACCCTAGAGAAATTGAAAAGATCATCAATACCTACATCCAAAATCTTTACTCTCACAGGATGAAAAATGAAGAGGAAATGGACAGTTTCCTAGATACATATGAAATGCCAAAGCTGAGTCAATATACAAACTCTGAACAACCCAATAATAGGAAACAAAATTAATAATGTAATAATAAAAGAAAAAACCACCATCAAAGAAAAGCTCAGGTCCCAATGGATTCAAAGCTGAGTTCTATAAGAAATTTAGAGAGGATTTAATGCCAACTTTCTCAAACTCTTCAGTGATTATTTGATTCCAAAACCAGAGAATAATCTAACTAAAAAAGAGAACTACAGGCCAAACTCTGTAATGTATATGGATGAAAAAATTCTCAATAAAGTAATGGCAAACAATGTAGCAAATCATCAAGAAGATTATACATTATGACCAAGTGGAATTCACCCCAGAAATGCACAGATGGTCCAACATATGCAAATTTACAAATATAATACTGCACATCAATAGAGCCAAGAACAAACATCAGTGACATCTCAATCAATGCAGAAAAGGCTTTGGCAAAGTCCAACACTCATTCGTGAAAAACACCCTATAGGAAATTAGAATAGATAGTTTGTATCTCAACCTGATAAAAGCTGTCTGTGAGAGATCAACAGCCAATATCATACTAAATGGGCAAAAACTGAAAGCCTTCACTTTAAAATCAGGAATAAGACAAGGATGCCCACCACTCCTGTCACCACTCCTGTTCACTATAGTTCTGGAAACATTAGCCAGAGCAATTAGACAAGAGAGAAATAAAAGGAATAGGCATTGGAGAAGAAGTAAAATTATCATTATTTGCAGATGACAACCAAAAACTCTACCAAAAGTCTTGTAGATTTAAAAACAAAATTAAATAGTGTAGCAGGATACAAAGTCAATACCTAAAAAAATCAATAGCATTTTTGTACAGAAACAATGCACTGAAAGAGAAATTAGGGAAACCACACCTTTCAGAATAACATTGAAAAGAAAAATGAAATACTTAGGAATCAGTTCCACAAAGTAAGAAAAAGATTTATACAGTGAAAACTATGGTACCCTGAGAAAAGAGATCAAAGAGGATTTGAGAAAATGGAAAGATATTCCATACTCCTGTATGGGAAGAGCAAACATTGTGAAAATGGCCATACTCCCAAAATGGTTATACAGATTCAATGCAATCCCGATTGAAATACTATTAGTATACTTCACAGAGCTAGAGAAATTTTCTTCAAATTCATTTGGAACCAGTAGAGACCCAGAATATCAAGAGCAATCCTGAGAAACAAAGGAAAGGCAGGAGATATCACAATCCCTGACCAGAAATTATACTATAAGGCTACTGTGATAAAATCAGCATGGTATTGGCATAGAGACAGATCTGAGGACCAGTGGAACAGATTAGAAGATGCAGACACAACTCAAAAAACACTCATCCACCTTGTCTTTGATAAAGGGGCCAACTATGTTCATTTCTTTAAATGGTGCTGGAAATACTGGCTTTCCACATGCTGTCTATCACTATGCACTAACATGTAGTCAAAATGGATCAAAGATTTAACCATTAAAACAGAAAGACTAAAGCTTCTGGAGGAAAGTATAGGTAGAAATCTTAAAGACATAGGAATGGTTAGAGAGTTAATGAACAAAAACCAAACTGCACAGGAAATACTGCAAAGAATCAACAATTTGGATCTCATGTTTTTGAAAAGTTTCTGCACTCTAAAGGAAATCTCCAACAGAGTAAAATGAAAATGCACAAACTGAAGAAAGATTTGTACTAATAGTATTTGGACAGGATATTACATCTGCATCTTTTACTATGAATTACCACTAAGAAGATAACAATATGCAATGTACTAATTATTGAAAACGTCCTATTAATTGGTTTTGAAACTGTCTCATTGCTATCTGCTTCTCAATAAAATAAATTAATAAAAGAAAACCTTTATGTCAATACACTTGACATTGTATAATATAAACAAAAATCCTGAAGGAACACAATCTACTGAAAGGAGAGAACATGAACATTTTAATAAGCCTATGATATTTGATTTTTATGAAATCAATACTGAATAAAAAATGAAAGCAAAAAAAAAGAAGAAAATGCACAAACTGAAAAAAAATTATAACCAACTGTCTCTCCAACAAAGGTCTTCTATCTAAAACATACAAAGAATTTTTTAAAAATCAGTCCCCCAAATTCAAAGATCCAATATAAAAATGGGCATCTGAAATGAATATACATTTCTCAGAGGAAGAAATACAAATGGCAAGTAAATATATGAAAATATGTTCAACATCATTGGTCATTTGAGAAATGCAAATTAAAACAACACTGAGATTCTTTCTTACCCTAGAAAGAGCGGCTAACATCAAGAAGACAGGCAATAACAAATGCTGGAAGGGCTGTGGGAAAAAGGAACTGTTCTCCACCATTGGTGGGAGTGAGACTGGTACAACAACTATGGAAATCAGTGTGGAGATTCCTTAAAAAGCTAGAGTTGGAGGTTCCATTCAAGCCGGCTATTCCCCTCCTGGGTATTTTTCCAGAAGAACTGAAAACCTCATACCACAATAATATATGTGCACGCATATTTATAGTAATGCAATTTGTCATAGCTAAATCTTAGAAACAACCCAAATGCCCATCAACTGAGAAATGGATAAGGAATATGTGGTATTTTTACACAATGCAGTATTATTCAGCTATAAAGCAGGATAAATTTGAGGCTTTTATTGGTAAATGGATGCAACTATCAACTGTACTCTTAAGTGAAATAAATCAGACCTTCATGTGCAAATATCATATTTTTCCTTAGTTTGAAAACCTGAAAGAGAAAGATAAAATCTGAAGTGTAAAGTAAACACTGGGAAAAGGGAATGAACCTATTCAAAAGAAAAGAATTACTGAGTTGAGGAGAACAGGAGTGACACTGAGGAAAAGAGCTACATCTATGTATGTAAGCAGGATGGTTTGGACAACTGTACTGTGGTGGATTCTGCTGGTCTACAGAAAGGAGCAGCTAATGCTTAATTTGTTTTGTCTCCTTTTTTCAATGGTTTGTCTTTATTCTCCTAATTTCTTTTATATGTCTTTCTTCTTCCAATTTTACATGCATGCTTCTGGTAACGTGAACAACTAGTTGGAAGATAACACTACATGTTACAAACAAATACTGTGAAATTCATATTATTTTGTTAAGTAAAATACTGCATCACTTTAATTTTTCTGTTGTAATGCTATTTTGTATTCACTTTAAAAATTAAAAACAAAAAAACAAAACAAAATGAATAATTGCTCACTTAAACTACACTTAACTCCAAAGAATAGCTTGGAGTCTTATTGAGAAAAGCACTTTGCCGGATGAGATATTATGACTCTCACTCAGAAATTTTCTATAGAATTTCTGGTGAGTGTGTTTTCTCCTCTCCTTTTCCCTGAGAGGATGTGGTGCTGCTCCTGGGACTCATCTTGTACAGCAGGGCAGCCTTCTTGGGCACGTTTCTGTTGTGTCTCCTGAGGCTGGTCTACCTTGTCCAGGGAAGTGGACCCATCTGTCAAGTTCAGCCCTGAGGCTCACCATGCCCTGTGAGTTCATCCCTTGACACTAATCCCTATTCTACCTCATTTACTCAAGAGCTGTGACTTTGTTTCACATATCGCATGCATTTTCCTTAAGTATGAATTATTGTAACCTTCATGAAAGTGTGTTTGATCTCTCTGAGAAGATTTTTGTTGTTGTTGCTTTTGTTTTTTCATTTTAGGGAAAGGTCTACAGGGTGTTCAGGGTCTCACTACTAAATTAGGCTCATAGTGATCTGCCTGTTTACAGCCTCTCAAGAGGTGGGATTACAGGTGGGGGACACCACGCCCAGTCTCAATTGCCATCATAGCACACCCTGTGGGTGGGGCTGGTAGCTGGTATAGCAAGCCTGGGGATTGAACTCTCAGCCCTTGTGCCTGCTTGTGGGCACTTTAATCCACTGAGCTATTCGGCTGGCCCTTGACAGTTATTTCTCCCTGTGATCCCTTCCTGCTTTTTAGAAGGCACCTTCTGGGGTGCTCACAGGGCTCTTGGCAGAACAGCTATGGACAGATTGACAATCGTCTACTTTTAGTGAGCAAAGACTCCTTACTCTACAAATGCTCATCCAATGCCATCTGTTGAATCTCCTCTAGCCACTAAGTCATAAAACCTCTCCCTTCTTATTAAATCATCCAATCCAGGAGGGCAAGGCTATTGTTTCTTACTCAGTCCCTACAGCCTTGGCCCATTGATATTTTCAGTGGAAGGATATTAGACAATTTGATTAGAAAGGCTATCATGCTGGCTTCTTGGTATTATCCCGAGGGACAGCTGAAGCTGGAGGGGTGGTGGGAAAGTGGATTTCTCTTTTGTCTCTAGTTCAAGACTAGCAGTACTTCTCATTGTAGCCACCCTCTCCCTTCACGGAACTTACTACACAGTTCCATTTTAGGTTGGCTTTTAAAATGTTAAAAGTCAAATATATGGGCCGGGGAGATGGCTCAGTAGAATAAGTGCTTCCCTGGCAAGTGCAAGGGCCTGAGTTC
>NDGN011544460.1:0-11209 GCA_002564285.1 Tympanoctomys barrerae
CAGTCTTTTTTTTTTTTTTTTAATGTATTTATTTCAGGGTCTACAGGGTCTCACTACACAGACAGGACTTGTAGTGATCTTCCTGTTTTCAGCCTCCCAAGTGCTGGGATTATTGGCAAACGCCACCACGCCCAGTCTCACTTGCCGTGTCAGCATGCCCTGGGGGTGGGACTAGCACAGCACTCCAGGGATTGAACTCTGGTCCCTGCGCCTTCTAGTCCACTGAGCTATCTGGCCAACCCTTTTTATTTTAACAGTCATTTTTGTAGTTTGTATCTTTCGCATTTGCTTGGTCTGAGGAAGGACCAGGATCTGGAGTCCAGCTCATGACAAATATGATTGCCTTGCTCTGCTGTGGTTTGCAGCAGGTTTAGGACACTGATTATTTGGAAGAGCATGTACACCATCCAGCAAAGTGTCTAGAGGGTGAATTGTGGTTATGAGCTGAACGTAGTAGTTTATGACCAGAACTGAAAAAGAAACAGGAAAGAGTAGATAACGTCAGTCTGCAGATGTATCCTAAGCACATTGGTTTTTAAAACTTTTGAAGTATCTGATATATATGGATATACTAGGTCATGATATCAAATACATTTCTTACCAAAAGCTGCAGCCAAGAAGTAGCAGGAGTACTGCCTAAAATGGTAACTGAAGTTGACAGTTCTTATTGGGAGTGGTGTTTTGATCCGGGAGTACACGTCTGGGTGCAGGGGTATAATTTTTCTTCTGGCGCGTGTCTTTCCCCCCTCCTCCCCCGCAGACTGCTTGGTGTCAGTGTCTCCTGAGCTCACGCAGTTATTTCTGTAGCTGCAGCCTCTTGCCTTTTACATAAGCGTATCTTGTCATCAAAGACTTGAAAGTGAGTTAGATACTAGTTAGCACATGTCATGTGGTCCCCAGTGGAGCAGCTTATATAGGGAAAGGACCCTTCTTGGGAAGGATCTTAATTTATATATATGTGATTAAATCAACATCTAGCTCAAATGCTAGTAAGGTGCAAGGGCATGCTTGGAAGCCCTCTGCAGTCTCGGGGTTTCCACAGGATCTTAGCTATTCCCCCTTGGGAATTTGGCAGAGCTGTCGCCCTTCCAGAGGATGCTGTATTTTTCTGGAGGCTGATGCACACACCACTCTCCCAGTCATCCTAGGCCTGACTTTGCTTTTTTCCCTCTACTTACCCACCATTCTGCCTGGAGAGGCTCTAGACGCTTGTCCAGGGCGTGATTTCTCTCCCCAGATTGAGGGAAACGTTGATACTGCCCAGCTGAGCCTTCTGACTGTACTCAGATTGGCTTTTCAAGGTGTGTAGTCTTGCAAGGAGTGTGGTGGGGGAGAGGTGTCGGGTCCTCATAGCTGGAGGCCCAGGCCTGATGGCCGCCAAGCCTTGGTTTTTCCCCTCTGGGTCTCGGAGCTTTGCTTAGAGTCCAGCTAGAGGTAGCATTTGGGACTTGGGACAGACCTCAGCTCACCTAGTTCACCTCCCCATTTTTGAGATGTGCAGACAAGAGAAGGCTCAGAGCTAGGGATTTGTCTGCCTGCCCGTGGGGCTGACCTATTTGAGCAGCTAAGTGTCTCTCATTCCCTGCTTCTGGTAGCTGCCAGGAAGTGCACCTTGACTTTGAACCTGACGCTGCCCTTAAGGATGTTTGTTAGTGAGATCTCTTTGAAGTTGAGAGAAGCCATGCGGAGCTAAAACATTTGCGCAGACTGCAGGAACTTGGAAACCTCATCTCCCAGCCCAAGAAGGCCACAGTGTACGCATCGATGTTCCTACTTATTTCAAGGGAATCCCAGCACTATTTTGGTTGGGAAAGTGGTTTTTTTGTTGTTGTTTTTGTTTTTGTTTTTTTTAATTTGAAAGAAAACAGCAAAAAATTCCAAAACAATAAGAAGGTAACAATGGTAAATGCATTTGTTGTTACCTTTAAATTAGATACTCGTACAAGATCCTCACATTTCATTGTCCAAACAACATCAGCATGAACCTCTTTGCAATGAACTAACAGAAATTGTGCTATAGCTATCTTTTATTGTTTTGCTTTTCCCTCCCTTGTTTTGGGAAATATTCTTGAACTTTATTGTGGTTTCCAATTCTTATGCAATGATTTGCTAATTGCTTTTTTAAATTACTGTTTTATAGGTCATTGTAAGACTATCATTCTTTATTCCTTTAGAAAGAAAAAATCCTGCTTTTTCATTCAAGGGCTTTTCACTGTCCAGGGTGAAATCGAGTAGAAGCCGGGAGAGCTTGCTGTCTCCAGCGTTCACATTTAACCCCGAGGAGCAGTTGGCCTTGCAGGCAGCAGCGCCTGCACCCGCTCACTGCTCTGGAAGGGTGTGGGCCGCAGTCGCAGCTCGTGTATTTGCCAGTCTTTTCCACCCATGTGTTCTAATATTATAATAGGAATTTGTATGTACCAAGTCTGATGAACACATTGGTATTTTAATTTGTATTCCTCTGTAAACTGACAGTTTTCACTATAATTAACATGTATTTATAGGATACAAAGTGATATGATGTATGAATATAATTGGAATAATTAAACCAAGCTAATTAATGCTTCCTCACCTCAAATATTTTTGTGGCAGGCACATTTAAAATATACTCATAGCCATTTTGAAGTGTGCAGCGTACTGTCTTCACTGCATTTACCATGCTGTGCAGGTCTTTTTTTTTTTTTTTTTTAAAGAAATGTATTCATTCTGTCTGATACGTTGCACTGTGGAGCCAGTGCAGGGTCCCGGGAGAGTGGTTTTGACATCAGTGCTACCCTGTCCTCTCTGGGGGCTGCTCCTGAGTTTGCTCTTTTCTGTCAGGTGTGTGAGCAGCACCTGTGTGGGCCATGGGGACTAGTGGTCTGTGCTTCACAGGGTCCCCTGTGCTGGCTGTGGGGACCAGTGGTCTGTGTTGCGCTGGGCCCTCTGTGCCCGCTGTGAGGACCAGCGGTCTGTGCTTCACAGAGCCCCCCGTGCTGGCTGTGGGGACCAGTGGTCTGTGCTGCGCCGGGCCCCCTGTGCCGGCTGTGGGGACCAGTGGTCTGTGCTTCACAGAGTCCCCTGTGCCGGCTGTGGGGACCTCCTGAGCATCCGGCCCACAGCATGGCATCCTCTGGCCTCAGCTCTGCTGATTTCTTCTTTCCTGAACAAGCAGCCCATTCAGCAAGTGCTGAGGACCCAGCCATTGTTTAACTTACTTTAAGACCCTACCTTGGGGTTGGTTCAGGTGGTCCATTTTCACACACTGCGACCCAAAACTTGAAGTGTCAGTGGCAGAGGGAATCAGTGGGAGGAAAGCGGCTCACCCAGCACCTGGGGTCCCCACACAATGACACCCTGCTGTCTTGCAGGTTCTACTTTACCAACTGGCACGGAACCAACGACAGTGAGCAGTCAGTGTGGCGCCACTCTCCCAAGAAGCAGAAGAATGGCTACGAGAAAAAGAAGGCTCCTGATGCAACCCCACTCCTCGATGCCTACTCACTGGAGTACCTGTTCGCACAGGTGGGATGCTGGGGCTCAGCAGAGCTGGGCCCTCCTGGGGGCAACTTGTCCCCGGTGGCTCTCCAGGCCTCGCTGCTTCTCAGTCCTCCTTATGGTCCCCTCTTACCCCTGTTGCCCACAGCACTTTGTGTGCAGAGGCCACTGTCATCTGGGCTAGCAGAGCTGTCTGCGAGGAAGGGTGGGCCACTCTGGGAGGAAGGAGGAGGGAAGGTAGGTTCCCGGAACAAGCATCGCCGCCCAGTTTTGACAAACTTGATGACATGTCTTGCTGCTGTGTACCATGCAGCTTTTGATTTTTATTTCTTCATTCTGCACGTGGCCCCTAAAACGCTGGTCTTGTGGTGTTTCTGGCCATGAAAGTTCGTGTGTTGAGCAGTGTTCCTGGAAGTCTGTCCTGCTTGGCCAGCATGGGGCTTCTGGGGCAGGGCTCAGTCTTGCCTCGGCACAGGTATCCTGAAGGCAGACCCAGCGGACAGCACACAGCGAGCTGGGAGGCACCTGGAAAGCCATGAGTTTTGGGGATGGCGAGTGTAGGGCTTTTGTGTTTAGTCTTTAAAAAGGTTCTCAGTGGGTGCTTTCGGCCTTCAGCGACTGTGCCATTGGTGTGGAGTTGGTGCATGGGCTTCACACACCTTCCTTCTCCCTCCCTTTGCAGGAGCTCTGGAGAGACCTGGGGCAAGGAAAGTCTGTAGGGACAGAACACCACTGGGGAGAATCTTGGGGGACAGGAGGGAGCCTGCGGGGCATAGAGGGAGGAAGGGAATGGAGGAAGTAACCGCTTCCTGTTGCATTTCCCAGCAGCACCCTCTGTGAGCATCAGCGTCCAGGCTGTGTGGCTCTTGTGGGGAGAGACTGCCCTGTGCTGGGTGGGACAGTCCCCACACGCTGGCTGTGCCCTCTGCATGCCAGCGGAGGCTCCAGCACTTCATGCCCCTCCCAGCCTTGACAGCCAGCACTCTCCTCACACACTGCCCGAGAACCCCTCACCCTGACCTGAGGTGAGGGGAAACTGATGTGGGGAGGCCTGAGGTGCCATGAGTGGGGCGGGGTGGAGGTGTACGACAGGTAGGGTCCCCAGGAGCCCTGTTGCCTTGGCAAGGGGGACGTGGACACCATCGAGATTGTCTGGCCTTCCTCCATGTGAGCCTAGGATAGTTCTTGGCACATGGGTGTGGGTTATGCCTGGCCAGGCCCAGCCCTGGACCCCAGCTGTGTGTCCAGAGGAGCAGCCCAGCAAGAGAAGGCGCCACCTAGGCCTGGCGTGGTGGCAGTCCAGTCAGAGGGAGGCGAGCAGGTCCACCCTTAACCCCATGGAGAGGTTGGTGAGACTCGGGCAGGTTGCGGGGGCACGGGAGAGTGAGGGCTCAGCGGTGAGGGCTGGGTTTCTGTTTGGATCCTGTTGGCTAAGAGTGGAGTCATTGTCTCCAGAGGAAGTCTGGGGAAGTTGCTGAGGAAGGAATGAGAATTAAGTTCTCTTCTAGAGAGGTGAAAGTGGTTGGGATTTGAGATAGGAAAGTGAGTAGTAAGCTGGGTGTTTTCGTTTTCTTTTAAAGTTTTCCCTGGGCTGTGGGTGCTGTAGGCCCATGTACACAGCTTTCTGTGTGTGCCTCTCAGTTCCTCAGGATGTGCTTTTCCACACAAGTCAGTGATGCCACTGTGCAGCTCTCGTGCTGATTGGCACTGCCCCATTCCTCAGGGGCCTTAGAACTTACCCCAGGGATGGTAGGCAAATGAAGTGAGACAGTGTGCAGCCTGAGGAAGCCACCATGTAGAAGAAAAATCAGTAAGAAAATAGGCCTTTTGGGATTTGATTTCTGTTTTAAGTTTCTGTATGTGCCATTGAGGTTTTGATCTGGGTCAGCTGAAGTGTGAAGGAAGTGAACCATACCTCAGGGATGGAGCGTTGCCTTAGCGCCTGAGCTGGGATTCAGGAATGAGTTCGTTGAAACACTTGAACGTCTTGTTATCATAGAACCACTCTGTCTAGCAAAAACCTGGCCACAGTCCTAGCATTAAGCTCTGCTCTGCACCCCCGTGGTGGCTGCGGTTTCTCACTGTTGCTGGCTCTAAGGACTCTGGAGAGCTGAGCAGTGGCCCTTCTTACTTGAGAGGGACAGGAAGTCTTATTGGGCCTGATGCCAAGCAGCGTGAGGGCCGACCATAGCGCCCTTGGTGCTGTCCTTCAGGTAAAGCAGCCATCCTGGCTGGCAGCTCATGGCTGCTTCCATAACAATCAGGAGACCACTTGGAGGTCATGGCCCTTGGGTGCTGCAGACCCAGCATGGCTGGGTAGGGCTAGGGAGGATGGTCCCCAGTTCACTGAGCATGGCCTGTGTGACACCCTCCTACCTGGCTTCATGCTGTGTAACCAACTGCCAGTAGATTCTCCTAAGTCTCTTTCTTTCTCCTTAGAGGTCAGAAACATGGTTTAGTTTATTGTTCCATCCCTAGTACCCAGAATAACCTGTGGCTCCTAACTGGTTCCCATGATAGCCAACTGAGTAAAAGGCCTAGGGGAGCCATGGGACCTTTGCTGCTAGTACCAAAGGGGCAGTGGACCATGAGAGGAGCTCTGCCGTGCTGGTTGTCTTGCCTTCTATTATGCCTGTACAGTGCTGTTGGCGCAGAATGTGTCCGCCTCATCAGTGACAGAGTGGGCCCTGCTGACGCAGCTGACTGGAACTGAAAATGGTGTGGAATCGATGTGCTGTAGAATGGGGGTTCCTTCCTCTTCTGGGGACAGGAAGTGGGGCTCTGTCAGCTTCCTCGTTCTGCACGGCCATCTGTTCACTCAGAGTGGTCAGACCCAGGCCAGCGCCACCATTCCTCACTCTGGCGCCACTTGGGTCTGGTGCACACTGCTTGGCAACAGCAAGTATATACCGAGCCCACAAGGGGCAGCCAGTGTTTGTGTGTGCACACTGCCTGGTGTGGTGTTCTGATGGTGCTTTAGAGAGGGAGGCACTCTCAGAGGGCGCCTATGGTGAGGAGAGTGGCCACAGCCACTGTTCGGCCACATGTGGAGTAGGGCCCCTCTCCTCACGCCTGACACTTGCAGCTCCTGAGCTGACACACACTTCACTCTCTTCTCCTCTCTGCCCACAGGGACAATATGACTTGGTCAAGTGCCTGGCTCCCATTCGCGACCCCAAGACAGAGCAGGATGGGCACGACATCGAGAACGAGTGCCTGGGCATGGCTGTCCTGGCCATCTCACACTATGCCATGATGCGGAAGATGCAGCTGCCGGAGCTACCCAAGGACATCAGGTGCACCCCATGGGCCCATGCCCACCTGCACCTGCCTGGCGGGTCAGGACTCCACCCATATCTCTTAAGTCCTGACTCTTGAGAGGTCCAGTGAGCTGTAGCAGGGGGGGATTTCTGCGCCGAGTGCTAATGAAATGAGTGATCCCAGCTCGCTATCCGTGAGGGTCTCCTGTGTGAACACCCTTCCTATGTGCTTGATCAGCTGCTGCTGCTGCATCCCCCCAGCCCAGGCTCCATGGAGCTCTGGTGGTACACTGGACAGTGCTTAGTTCTGATGGGTCCAGGAGCACCAAGTACTCAGTGTAATCCCACCTGTCTATGAAGTGCAATAGTTTTTTTTTTTTTCTCACATTGGGTTATTGAGATTGTCATGAATTGATTGAGACTAGGTCTGGCTCTGTAGTCCATGTTGGCCTTGAACTTGTAGTTACCCTTCTGCCTCAGCCTCCAGAGCGGTAGGAGTACAGGTGTGCTGCAGCATGCCCAACTAGAGACTGGTCATTTTTAAGAGATTATCGAAGGTTGCATGGTATCTTGATAGGTAGCATGTCTTCTCCAGAGCAGATTGCCTTCTCGCTCTGGACCAGTAGCAGTGCCCAGGATGGGTAGATACATGCAGAGTGGCTGTTGCTCTGGTTTTCTGTGACTTTGAGTCTGGGCCATTTCTCTTGATTTTTTTGCACAAGGCTAAAGTGAAAACAGACAACTCCTCTCTAATTCTGTCCACTGTGCTACATGAGTCTGAGTCCGTTGTTGCGAACGTGTTCGTCCCGAAGGATGCCCTGGGCTGGGCTCTGGGCACAGCAAGCAGACCTGTTTCCCATAGACTCTGCTTTCTTTCGTCCTGGTGCCTCTTCCTGAGTACACCGCTGTGCCCAGACTGTCGTAGGGCAGTGCTGACAGTGATGCGCCCAGCCTGCTGCCCTGGACCCTTTCCCACTTGTACCGCTGGGAAACCACCTTCCCCTAGCGAGTTGGTCCATTGAGCAGTACACTGGAGGGCGCATGCACGTGGCGGATATGAGCCTGCTGTGTTCAGTTAGCCTTTATGCATTTTCATTTCCTGCAACAAGCTCTGTGATCTGGGTGGAAAGCTGTCGTCAGGGAGTTGCACCCGCGGGCCCCTTCAGCTCACAGGTGGACGCGCCATGCTGCTGCTTCCAGAGCACGCTGTGGTCAGCGCCCAGCCCTGTGTGTCCGCACATACCCCAGTACACCAGAACGGTGGAACTGGCAAGCCAGGAGTAGCAAATCACTTTCACTGCCTGCCCTTGGGGCCTAGAACACTGAGTGTCGCCTGTCAGAAGTCTATGTCCCTAACTCTGGTCTCTGTCCATCTCCATCTGCTGTCATTAGCTTCCACCTGCCGTCTTCTCACCTGGCAGTCCATGCCAGGAAGATGCGTAGACCTAGTTTGTAGACAACTTTTGCTGGCCTGTCCATGAAAAATGTAATTTTCCTTTTTCCATTCTTTTATTTTAAAGCTACAAGCGATATATTCCAGAAACGCTAAACAAGTCCATCAGACAGAGAAACCTTCTCACGAGGATGCGGATAAATAATGTTTTCAAGGATTTCCTGAAGGAGTTCAACAACAAGACCATCTGTGACAGCAGTGTGTCCACACACGACCTGAAGGTGAAGTACCTGGCCACGCTGGAAACGCTGACGAAACATTATGGGGCTGAAATATTTGAGACTTCCATGTTGCGGATTTCATCAGAAAATGAGATGAATTGGTTTCACTCATCTGATGGTGGAAGCACGCCTCTCTGCTATGAAGTAATGGTGACTGGAAATCTCGGGATCCAGTGGCGGCAGAAGCTACACGTAAGTGACTGCAGGTGGCAGAGAAGACCCGTGCCTCACGGTGCGTGCTGTGTAGCCTGCCAGAATTATGCCGTGCATGTCTGTCTCCCCTCAGCCCAGTTTCCTTAAGGCAGGGCCTGTGGGCTCATCGTCAGGTCTGCTGTCCGTGGCCACCCGACCTGGGAAGTGAGTTCTTCAGGGGCGTAGAGGGTGGCCCCTGCAGTGTGTGGTGGCATATGAGAACAGCAGTCATTTACTGGCTGTTACTGTGTGTTGAGTACATTTCATTTCATTGATTTCTAAAAAAGAAAAAACTCTTCGAGGGCAGCACTTACCTGCTATTTCCCCTTGAAGATGAACTCGGAGAGGCACAGGAAGGCAGGCCCCTGCCAGGTCCTGCCAGTGGGCAGTCCGGCCCCAGGGAGGGTTTGTGCCTTGAGCTTCTTGGTGGAGGTGTTTGTTGGATGAGGCTGTGGTGTGTGGAACCCAGGGAGACCCAGTCCAGTTGCTCTTATGCACCCGCGGCCCGCGGTTCTGGGTGGGTCACTGTAGCAGCCACTGCATGCTGTTTACCTATTAGGTGTTGGCCCTTAGCACCCACACTCGGGTTAGTTGTGGGCTGTCCAAGATTCCAAGAGGCATGGAGGGCCAGGTTGAGTGACCCGCATGCCCTGTGTGCCAGTCTTCTTTGTGACAGTGCTGTGTAAAGAGTTGTTATGCTGTGCCTCTCAGGGCAGATGGTCCATGCAAGTCCATCACGGAAGTGGCTCTGGGCCTGATTTGGGTCAAGCCTCTGGCTAGACTCAGGCCACCTGTCCTTACTGTGTCTAACTCACAGTGTGGGGAGGGAAGTGAAACGGAGCTTCCCAGATAACCTTGTGTGTAATAAATGTTGGAGAAATTGCCAGACTGCACTCATGATTGCTGAGGCAATAATGCTAAATTACACATGAGATTCACTTTCTTCAGCTTCACTTGAATGCTAAAATATAGCACCTTCTACTTTCCCGGGCTGTCTCTGAAATAGGTGCTGTGCTCAGGAGCCTGTGTGGATGTGGCCCTGCTTTGTGCGTGGGAGTAGGGGCCCAGGGAGAGGACCTGATGGATGATGTCACGGGGGCGGCTGGATCTCAACTGGGACTGCTGCTCCTGTCCTGCAGTGCGTTCCTTGGTGTGGAGTACGGATCCCTCGAGAGAGTCAGGACAGGATTCAGCCCTGCCCGGGAGTCCCAGGAAGGACGTCCCCTCTGTGCGTGTGGAAGCATTGCTGTAGGCTGGCAGCTAGCGGGCCTGACCGCAGAAGGGTGTTCTGTGCCTTTCGAAGGCGACACACACTGTCAGGAAGTGTTTGGGCAGTGTGGCCCCTGTGGTCTCCCATGTGATGCTCCAATACTCCCTGTGGGACTCGGCAATGCCCTGGCTTTCTGCCCTGTGGGGCGCATCCCTGCTGAGGTTCCAGGAACCCTGAGCTCTCCCTTCATGAAAGAGAAAGCCAGCTTATTTCTGGCACTTGCATGTGTTTATCAGGTTGTTCCTACTGAAAAGGAAAAAAATAAATTGAAGCGGAAAAAGCTGGAAAACAAACACAAGAAGGATGAGGAGAAAAGCAAAGCCCGAGAAGAGTGGAACAGCTTTTCCTACTTCCCAGAAATCACACACATCGTGATCAAAGAGTCGCTGGTCAGCATTAATAAGCAGGACAACAAGAAGATGGTGAGTTTCTGCCGGGCCATTGGGCCGAGGTGGGCAGGTTGTGGTTCTCACAGTTCTGTCTTGGAGACCGTCTGATGCTGTGACTTAAGCCCAAAGGTCCGTCTCCAGGCATGATTGCTGTTGGCTGAGTCACACTGCCCAGTCCAGCAGCTTTCTTCAGTCCTGCAGATAGGACCTACTCAGGGCTGCTGAGAACCAGGGAGCCCCCAGCAGCCATGTGTCCTTCACGGATGCTTGTGGGTGTGAAAGGAAAGAAGCTTGGTGACCATCAGAGTTTCTTTGGGCAGGGTCATCTGGGATGGGCAGGGCACTTGGGCAAGTGGTCACGGGAGTGACAGACCTCCCGGGTGTCGGTACACCCAGCGGCTCTCAGGCAGCCAGCTCTTTGTGCTCACTTCCTCCTTTGTTTCACACGGGGAAGACATCTAGATGTGCAGGCCGCTTTGCAGGGAAGTGAGGCCCTGCCCAAGTAACAAGGTGTGTTGGAGGAAGTCTGGTGAGGACAGGGTGGTGAGCCGCGCACGATCCTGGTGAAACGAAGTTCACATTCGGCCTGCCACAGGGCAGACCCCGTGTGGGAAAGGTGAGCCTGGCCGTGTGGCTTAAGACAGCTGGTTGCTGTCTGACCTGTGGAGTGACTTAGCTTTCTGGCAGGGCCTTCTGGAAAGCTGGGTGACTTGTGCTAAAAGCCATGAAAATCTGTGTTCTCCCATTTGGTGTCCAGGACTCTTTCCCAGAGCAGGGTGAGCTGGGGACAGTGGTTGGTCGATCAGGGTGACCGTGCAGCTCTAGCCTTTGGTGTCAACATAGTGAGGACAGCCTGTGGGGAGTGGGGAACGGAACACAGACCTCTGCTCACTGAGGAGCACCCTTTGTACAGCCAGATGGCCCGGTTTTTAATAAGAGGTTTTTTTTTT
>NDGN011544464.1:0-19243 GCA_002564285.1 Tympanoctomys barrerae
CCAGCCAGCCCCGCCCCCTGGTGGGCTGAGCTGGCCACACACACATACACACAAATAAATTAAAAATAATAAAAAATTAAAAAAAAAAAAAAAAAAAGAAAGAAAGCTGACAAGCTCACTTTATGCCAAGACCTGACTGCCTGGGAGCCACATGTTGTGCTAGACCTCACCCAGTACCAAGAACTTTTAGGCAAATATCCTTGCCTGAATCTCATAGCAATGAACCACTCCGTCCTGCCACACACCTGCCCACAGAGCTGGGCCCAACCAACAGTGGCTGCCTGGCACTGACTGATAAATTGGTCTCAAGTCAAACTTTAAAATGTAACCCCTGCAACAGATGCTGAGTATACCCTGTTTACAGATAGAAGTAGCTCAGTTAGTAATGGAATCTGAGAGGCTAGATCTGCTGTGATGACCTTGGACAAAGTTATTTTCACAAAGGTCTCCTGCTACTGCTTCCTGCTGATGTCTGGAAACCTGCCACCCATGGTGCAGAGCTGGACCTGCCCACTGTATGTCTGCAAGCTCAGGACCCTGTGCTGGTACCTGTACCCCTGTACCCCTGCAGCCAGCCCAGGCTTTCGCCCCTGTCTCATTGGTCCAATCTTCTGTTCCCTACCCATGCTGAGGTGACAAGAATAGTTTGTAGGGTTCTGCTGCTTCATCCCTAGATATGGCGTACTGTTGATCATTGGCACTGACAATGTGACTGTGTATCAGAGGAATCTAAAAATGTATAGTACATAAAAACTACATGCAGCATACAGGCCACAAAGCTCTATGTTAAATGTTAAAAAAAAACAAACAAACAGTTTACAACTCACACTGAGGTGCATAATAACTACTTCTACAAGTTTCAGGAATCTAGTCATAGAACTGCTACAAAATTTACCTGGACCAGACAGCTCACTTGGAAGAGATGAAACACTCAAAGCCCTGCTCTGGTCACTCTGGATGCTGGCCAGTCGGTGCATGGCTGAAGCCTGAGGACATCATTCACAGGATTACTCCCTAGCTAGGTGCCTTGATTTTTGTCTCTTTTTAGGATGCTTACCCTAGCCCTTGCTTTCCTGACCCCCACTAGCTGGTATTTTTGCATTAAACTTTACAGATAGTTTCTATCTCCCCAAGAGAATAGAACAATTGGTCCAACACTTGACCAAGATTTGATCATCCAAGACACACTGGACACTCTCCTAGGTCAGATTAACCTCCTCACTGCCTTCCAGAGTTCCAGAGAAGACAGGCCTACATTATGTCTCTTCTTAGAAAACAACTTGCCAAAAAAACCTCTATAATAAAACAGTCTTATGGGCGAGGGCCCAATCTAGGATCACTGACAACCCTAATGTTACTGTTCCTAGTTGGGCTCCATCTCAGAAGATCACATGTAATATTCCCAGCAAACATTTGCTGCTGGGGAAACTAAAACAGGACAGAAATGTAACCAAAAGTGGCCCCCTTGGCCAGTATACTTTAGTTTCTTGGTTGCCCAGGTAATAGTCCTTGTTCCAATGCTAGTTGCTTCTGTCTCTTAGAGATGGCTGGTCACTGTGCTGCACATTGTATAAACCTGTCCCCATTGGACAAACCATTCTGTCTCTGTACTTCTTCCTTGTTCATCTCATGTAAGTCCCATGTCACCAGAGATCAGGGCTTGATATTCTGGGATTGATGCCAGTCAGAGCCTATCAACATAAA
Organism: Tympanoctomys barrerae; assembly: GCA_002564285.1. Lineage (NCBI taxonomy): Eukaryota > Metazoa > Chordata > Mammalia > Rodentia > Octodontidae > Tympanoctomys > Tympanoctomys barrerae. Next base: position 1,705 of record NDGN011544464.1, read on the forward strand.
TAAATCTGCCTCTAAATACTGGGTATCATTTTGGTATTTCTGCTTGCCATTTCATTGGATAATAGGAAAACTATCTCATAATCTTACATCTCATCAACATGCTTTAACATTTTGAAATATTTTAGGCCCTATCTACAAAAAACATTTTTTTTCAGTTCATCTTATAATGAACTTTGATCCTTTCCATATTATAAATTTTTCAAAATATTATTTTAATGATCTACCTTATATAGTTTGGCCACTTCTCATAGTTGCAGTATGAATTTTTCTCTTGGTTAACTTTTAAAATAATTTGTTATTTTCTTTGCAATGATTCCAAATGTCTATGTATTTCCCTAAAATATGTGACACATATATACAATTCTTACATTCTGAATTTATATCCTTGTTATTTGTAAGAAGTTTAACATGTCTTTTTCCTTCTGTTTTAAAATCCCCCCTAAATCCATGATGTGTAGATCTAGTACTGTGCTGAAGCTTATCCTTCAGACATGCCCAGGCATGATGTTGCCAGCACATGTGATACTTCATGCATGTTGAAGGGTCACATAGCATATGTCTTTCTACCTCAGCTCAAGGGTTCTATTTTTTCATGGTCCATGTTACATCTCCTTTGTGTGACTGGGACATAGCTCAATGGAAGAGTATGTGTATCACCTTATGATTGATCTCCAGCCAGCAAATAAAATAATAATAAGGAAATCTATTAATTTATCACTCTTTAGTATAACATTATGATAAATTAATAGATTTTCGAATATCAAAGTGTCCTTTCAGGAACATGCTCTCAATTCATTTTGAAACAATTTATTAGGGTTTTGTTACTTAGGACCCAAGATCATTTCTGTGCTTCTCTTTGTGCCTCATTAGGTTTGGTGATGAGCTATAGTTCTAAGTTTATGCAATTTAAATGGTGACCTATATCATAGTCTGAAGTTTAAAGAGAATATGGGAAAATTAAAGTTAAATATAACAGTGAATCGCCATTATATACTTCAGGATACTTTGGATGACAGAGTCAGTATTTAAACTTATTGTACAACTATAATATTGAGCATGAACCAACAAGATAAAGTATTTCAAGTATATATATATATATATATATATATATATAATTTCCCTTTCATAATAGAAAATATAGTTATATAAATAAGGGGTAAAGAGGGACTAATTTGAAGCCAATTCTTTTGCAGTACGTGATTTAGTACCACAAAAATGTCTTTCTGCATGTTGCTGAATATTCACCAAATAGCGCTGAAACTAATGTAGGGTTGTACAGGGTTATACAACAGAAAGCAGTGTCATTTTTCTCAACACATTTCTGAGATTCCTTCCATCAGCAAAGTCTAACACTTTGGCAATGTGCATGGCTCCTGCTGTAAGGATTGCACCCAATTAATTTATCTAGTTTCTCAGGTCTAGCAGGTACCCACTGCTACCTCTAAAGGAAACCAAATGAAGTTCTGGGGCCCAGGGATTTCGCCCAAAGCTCGACGTGGACTATCTTGTGCTTACAGGGCCCAGATCACCCAAGTGAAGTGCTCTCGTTTCTGTGATACCCTCACTCTGTTCCGCCAGGAGAGCTCTTACGAGACTCAGATTTGGGTTAGAGCTTCCAGCCCATGTCTTTGGACTAAGTAAAGGGACGGGAGCTAGCGGTGTCACCAACTCCCAAGGGAAGCTGGACAGCTCCGCCCTCCTCCCTGCTCCACGGCTCTTTGCCCTCTCACTACATCCTGTTCTTGGGCTCTGGCAGCAATGAAACTAACTGCTTAGGAAGCTATGGGCAGGAAGAGAGTCCTAGCACCCCTCATTCAAAAGCTCTCCAAACCCCCGGGGAGGGCTTTCTATGGACCTGTCCTATCCTTTCCACAAACCAACAGAGGGAAAGGAACCATGTGAGTCTCTTATTACTCCACAGATCCTTTCTAACTTTATTACTGAATCCTCTTTTAAGTTCTTTCCAGGGTAAAAGATCCCAGAAAACCAGTTCTGCCTGTTTCCTAACAATAACTTGAACTTCTAGGAGGCCCTTTTGTAACAATCAAGGCCTGGGGTTTTATTCTTAGTCAGAGGAGAATTGTCTCCATGGAATCCCTAATTTATTTTAGCCACAGTTTACAAAAGAAAGGCTTCCTAGTAACTTGTGGCTGAGGTTAGGAAGAAGCAGTTTTCTCAAACTTCATTTCATGTTGTTGCAGTAGTTTTCACTATTTGCTGCCGTTAAAGCTAACAATTTTCTAAGTGCTTTTAAAAAATGTAAATTTTCTAACATATGTTCTTGTGTATATAGTTTATCAATTATTACTTCTTAACATTTTAACAAATGAAAGAATATTCATTTTTAAATAGTCTCAGTGATTTTTAATTTTCTTCACTCTTGCCCTTCTATTGCTTTCAGTTTTGTACCTTATTCCTAGAAGTATATGAAGTTTGAGTAATTACCACAATTACCCTTCAATATTTCCCCTACTATGGTCTAAAATATCCACTTTTGAATGTACTAATATTCTTTGTAACAGAAGTTGGACATTTTCTCTAGTAGGCCAATTAAAATATATATATACACACATTTTCACTTGACACAAGGATATTGATTCAGGATCTCAGAGTAGCTCGGAAATAAATTTGGATGGTGTTGCGGTTTGGGGTTTTTGTAAGGGGAACAATATAATACAGGACACATTTTATAAGATATTTTATAATCACCCAAAGAATCACATACAAGGAGTGCAGGAAATCTCACACACTGAAGACCAAGAATCCAGCTGAGGGTCTGGCTCCTAACGCCTGCATGAGTCCAGCTGAGACCTAGAGCTCATAACAATGCCTCCCATGAGTCCAGCTGGAGGCCTGGAGCTCATGACAGTGTCTCATGCAAATCTGCTTCACAGATCTGGGCTGAAAAGCCTCAAAGGTCAGTGGTGGAAGCTGGACAGTGTATGCCAGTGAGATGAAAGATCTGTGCCAACAGGCTGATGGATCTGAACTGGAGCCAGGAAATAAGGTAAGCACCAGAGCTCCCCCCAAAGTACCACAGCTGAGGAGCATCAGTGAGGTCCTGAGCTCCTCCATGGATGAGGAAAGCTGAGTTCCCATCAGGAAAGACAAAGCAACAAGCTTCTCAACGAGGCTGAGCTGTGCACCATCTTCCCCTCCAGAGGCAGGAAGCGATGCTCAAGGAGAGGGCCCGAGCTACTTCAAAGTGAACCTTAGCCCTTCTCAACAATTGTGACAGTCCGAGGCTTTTCCTCTGATGAGAACAGCCAAGTTCACCAGCAGAGCCAGCAATGACAAGGTCCTCCAGCAGAACAACCCAAGAGAGCCAGCAGCTTCCAACAGCTGCAACAGCTTCTCCACTTCTTCCTCTTATGCTGCTGGCAACAATCCTCAGGTGGGCCTCCCACACCCAGCACCAGGCTTGTTCGATTCAGCTGGGTGTAACAAGTTGATCGCCTATTAGAAATCCACTACACACGGAAATTAGTAAATAATTTTTAGTGTTACAGGCAGCTAAGTTAGATAGAAATGAATATATATTCAGGGAGGGACAGGGCTCTCAAGGAAGTCAGGAGAAAATAAATATATCAAAATCGTGGCTGCAGGTACATCTAAAAACAACCAGACCTCGAGATAAAGATGTCATGGGTAGGCCTATATGTCTCCGTAAGAGATAAGCAGTAACTCAAAATCATGCAACATTAGCACTGCCTGGTCCAGGAAGTCTAGCTGGACACCAGCAGCCAGGTGGGTAACCGTATCATCCTGACCCATTCTTTCCCAGGATGCCTTTGTCCTTTCCATGTATCTCACATCTAGCAGGCTAGGAGTTACATCTTCCCCCATGTCACAGGTACACTATTCTTTGCATGTTATAATCAGACACATGTCCTCCATTGCTTTTAAGCCTAATGTTCACGTGAATAATCATTTTTAACCTTCACATAAAGCCTGTGAAGTAAGTATCTGGGATAGGGTGGCAGAGATAATAAATAGTAGAAACTGCATTGTAATGTAGTGGCTATTGTGTTAGTGTCACCAGCTAGTGGGAGTCCTTGGTTTAGTGATAATGGAAATTAAAATTAAAGCAATAGTACAATTTACAGGAAAAAGCTTTAATTAGAAAGTAGAAGAAAACAGGGAAAGGACTCCAGCATGAGTAGCAGAGGGGGCCATTCTGACAAAGAGAATGCAATTGGCTTGTTTGGAGAACAGTGGAGACCAGTTTCATGGTATGCGGGGCTCTGCTGGGTCCTTTCTAGCATAGCGTCAGCCTTCATTTCATAGCTTCAGAAGAATCCTCACGGTATGAGGGCAGCTCGGTTCCCGCGACTGCTCACGCTCGAAGCATGGCCAGTCTTGTGAAGCCCTCGCAGACTCCAGAGGAGACTTTCGGCATCTCTCAGTGTGTAAACGTTTTATCCTGGTGTCTTCGTCTTGAGTGACGACAGAGGTCAGATCAGTTTTGGGCGGATGAACCTGAAGACAGACACTCCTAAAATGGCTAACTGGTATGGACAGCTCAATAGAGTTCTAATCCACTTTCCAAACTGAAGTTACCTATTGAACATCTACACGTTCAAATGGAGAGTCATAGTTTTTAGCGAACAAAACAATGAAAAATCTTTGTAGTAGTCATTCATAGCACAACATGCAGACATGATATCCTGTCCAATGTATTAATTGTTGTAACTCTCCTACCAACCTGTTTTGAAACTGCTTCATTGCAATTTTTCTCAATAAAATTAATAAAGAAAAGAAAAATTTAGAAAAACAAAATAATAAAACAAATAAGCAAAAATCATACAAGAAATATTTTAAGCTCCTTCTTCTTACAGAAGAAAACAAATCATGCTTTTAATGATGAGCAGGTTAAGGACTCAGGAGCGGGTTTGTCCTCAGGCCTGACAGCAATGTCTATGTGATAGGCAAAAATCATCTCTACAGATGCACTACATGTCGGCCAATAGTGTTCTTTCGTCTTCCCCTGTTCTTGCAGCGGTTGCCTGCCTGTGACATTCTGAGGATTGGTCTTCATGAGCCAGGTTTGTACTGATGTGAAGAATGGGCCCAAGCTCCTGCAGGTGTAGACTAATCAGTGTAGAACTATGCCGGGGTCCTCGCTGTGTGCTCAGCGCTATTTGGGGTTTTATGAGCCGTGAAAAAAACATAAAATGCTATTTTGTTCCATCAGTGATCTTATAACCTATTTGAAGAGAGGAAATTTACAGGAACAAATGCTAATTCTTTAAGTGCAGCAGAAATATTTAAAGGCAAACTCCTACATATAAAGGGGGAGGAGTACTGGTTCTCCCCTGAAAAGGCTTGTTACCACATATTCAAAGCCATTCTTTCTACTTCAGCTAAAACTCTCTGAAAAAACCCACGAGAACCAAGCCCAAAGGTACTGAGTCACTCTGACTCATTCTTTTAGGTAGCCTAGGACAAACTTGACTTTTTCTAGTACTAAACTAAGCCTGGCCAGAAATGGGTCTTTTCTGTCTGTGTCATACGAGGCCTTAAACTAAGCCTGCTAAGCAATGTGCACCCTAAATGAAGCACGACGCACCAAGCCCTCTGCATGTGTGATCCCCTCCATGAATATGTATAGACTCCCTGATAAAATCACACTCACCTTTTGTTAGGGGAGGGCATGGCTTTACAAAAATCCCCAAATGCTTTCCTTCCCTGCTGCAAGAAATAAATCTTTTTCCATTCTCTTATCTTGTAGTTATTAGGCCTTCGGGCTGTGTATTCTCTGAGCTGTGAACCCACTACAGTTAATTAAGAATTCCTAGGAAAGTACTGGGTTAAGGTGTGAGTCACTGATCAGGAACTCAGGGAGGCCGGGAGGGCTGATGTCTTCAGAGGATGATTCCTAGAGGAGACAGGAGGTGAGCTGGGCTTCGGGGAACAAGACTAGAGGTAGGCTCAGGTGTCAGCTCCTTCGTTCACTGTTACAGTATCCCGGGAATCCAACAAAATGAGAAATTTAGTTTAATGTCTTCATGGTAGAATAATGAGACAATCATTTTCTTAGGGATGATACATATTTATAGTGGTAAAATGAGACAATGTTTAATCACTTGGAAATTCATGAAGATTAAAAAAGATACTGCATAGAAAATACCTAAAATACTTGGTAACAAAAAATATTTGATTCTGTTCACTATTTAATCACTTACTTTTTTTCTTCTCTTGGAGAGGGATTAAATCCAAATATGTGAAGAAAAAAAAAACAATAAAGCATCCAAAAAGGTCAAGCAGAAATACTGTAAACCAAAGCACTAAAATAATAGGCACGGACAGCACCAAAGATATAGGCTTATTTATGAAGTAGTGGGAACAATTTTTAATTTCCAAAGAGTTTTACCTCTAGGTTACTTTCTATCTTGAATTAGAATAATCTGCATTACCTTATATTTTTACCCTAATTTATAATTATTTTTTAAGTTGTAGTTTGTTTTTATTCTTCATAATCCTAAGCAAAGTTCCTCACATATAATTATATAGAATATGTTATCCATTTGTGTATTTTTTAAATTTATTTATCTTTCTGAGAAATAAGAAAGGGTCTTGCTATGCAGTGCAAGCTGGCCTTGTGCTCACTTTGTAGCTCTGGCTGGTCTCAAATTTGCAATGATTCTCTTGCCTCAGCCTCCTGAGTGCTGGGGTTACAGGTGTGCGACACCACACCCGCTGTACAGTGTGGTGCCATTTGTGCACGTATCACGTAAACAGTAATCTGCTTTATCTGTGTCAGTAAAATCAGGCTGTGTAGATAACATGGAACTAGATCATGGAGCACATTGAATTTAGACATCAAAATTTTAAATGCATAAAAAATCAAGACACATAAGAGGAAAGAATGGCTTGCCTTCTCTCTAAGTGGTGCTCACTACGTTATTACTCACAGAGAAGAAGCCAAGTGGTGTCACTCATTACTGGCTTTTTGTATCTGGCTTCCTTCCTCTTTCTGGAACAAGTCCCTGTCAGCCACCTGGAAGAGAGCCACTCCTACTCTGTTACTCAGCTGAATGAGATCTTTCCTCACCTTCTTCCTCAGTCTTTCATGGAGATCACGCTTATCTGTTCTTCCTATTGCCTCTGAATGCCATACTGATTTTTATCATAGAACCCATAACATGCTACTCTATCCATTTTTTGAAATTCTCTTGTTCCATTAGAAATTTAAAGACTCGGGGTGGTATGGAGGAATTCCTGTGACTAAATTTCAGTCATTCTGTTTAATATATCTAATACCCATTACACAGTTCAAGGTTTTACGAAAGTATGCATGAAACCAGAAAATTAAGATTTTTGATAAAATAAGATACTTCGTTTAATGTCTTCATGGTTGTACAGTGAGAAATCAACTGTGAGAAGCATGCCCTGTGAATAGCACGTTCAGTGAATATTTTTTAGTTATGCCTGTAAGAGACAGTGACATTATTTTTGTATTGCTGAAGTGCTTTGAGAGTAATGCTCTAGTGACAGCATAAACAAAATACAAAGGCCAATTTGTTTTGATATCTAAATGGGGGATTGTTAGTGAAGAGTTGTGCCAGCCAGTGCGGAGTGGAATAGTGTTTTATTCCTCTCAAGATAGATAGATTGCTCAATTGCCTGAGTTCCTGCAGTTTTATAGCCTGCCCCTTGAATTTAAAAATGAATAACTATCCTTTCTTCTCTTGACTGGCTGGTGAGAAAATATAAAATTTAAAATAAGCTGGACTAATAATGTTTCCATAATATTTTAACATACTCACTTGATATTTGACCCAAATGACACATTGCCAAATATATTAAGTGCAGTATCTCTTCAATATTCTGGGATTTTTTAAAGTAAATTTTATGAAGCAGAGTAGTTAACTTGCTCCTGTGCTACACCTGCAAAATGATCTTTGCGTGGAAGAGAATTAAGTACTACATGGTTGGTAACTCTATTTCTTCCAATGTTGCTGAGAGATAATCTTATAATGTTAAGAAATGTCTCTTGAATGCTTGTTGAAAAGTCCCTTGTAGGGGAAAAAAAGGTATAGTGTTGACAATCAAAGAGTTCTTTACTACAGAGAAAAATTAGTATGGATATTAAGGAGACAACACAGATGTGGGAAAGTGACAATGACTGAGAATAGTGAAGGGAAATATGTCTAGTAATGTTTCCCATTGTGCAGAGAAGATTCCTGAGGTCTTCTCGGAATGACAGAAGTTGAAAACTGAGTCATCCAGTTGATGAAGGCAGAATTAACCTATATGTCTCTAGGTTTGTGTGTTCCAAATGTATAAATATATTGATATAGTGCTTCCTCTACTGGTTCTCTAAAGAACTTTGACTGTACCAAGAATGACTAGAAATTTTAAGAAAAACCATTTTTATTGTCTTTTTTTACAGAAATTAAATAATGTAATATTAAACTGTTTCTAAACAAACTATTAGCAAATAGAGGCATACGATATAGTGCCACATTTTAGGAATTTTCTGTGACATTAGGTAACAATTTTTGCAATTCCTGTATGGCAGACACAGTACAAAGCAAAACATACACTGTACAACATTTTTCAAATTCTTGCCCTTAACCAATTAATGCAAATGTCTTATATGGTAGCTTTTATAAATTATTACATTCTATTTCTAACTTGGGAGAGAAATAAAGTAAATGTATAGTTAGGAAATGTCATACCCAGGACCAAACTTGGGCTGTAGCACACAAGCTTCTCAATATTTTGATATTAGGACAGACATCTTCTCCTAATGAAAAATAAATTAACTAGGATCAATGACCCATGAACAGAATAAAATTATGCTTTTAAACATCATAAAAGAGCAGCATGCCTCTTGGAGAAAAGCACTTAGAAGCATAAAGGTTTAATGGACTATACATAGAGTCTGGTAGCTTAAATAGTTAAAATAGGGAAATACTTAGTTAGATCATGATTAACAGCTCTAAATTAAAGCAATCATGATATTTAATTTTTAAAAAAAATATTTTTTATTTGGTACAGTATCTCACTGTGCAGCTCGAATTCATAGTGATCCTCCCATCTCAGCCTCTCCAGCACTGGGATTATAGTCATGCACTATCATGTCACGTGGCCAGCTCGATGTGGGGCTAGCGTGGCATGCAGTACTAGGGGTCGAACCCAGAACCTTGCACTTGCCAGGCAGGTGCTTAGGCCACTGAGCTATCTCCACATCCCATCAATCATGATATTTTTGAAACTGCAGACAGCTTCACTGAGATTTTCACAAGTTTTTCCACACTACTTAAAACAGTATTCTTCAAAATAAGGTTCTATGACTGGCGTTGTCAGCTTCTGAAATTACTCGAAAGCTTGCTAGAAAACTAAATTTGAGAGTTTTTCCCAGACCTTAAATGTCATAATTGCTAGAACCAGATCTGGGAAATCTATGTTTTGAATGAACTCTCTGAGCAATCTGTACTCACATAGAAGTTCAAAGAGTTCTGTACGAGAGCAACAAGGACTAGCGAAGAAGAGTCACACACTCCTAAGGTAAGTTTCTACAGAGAAAGCAGAGCGAAGACTTCAAATTAGAATTGACTAGAATTAATGATAATTGATGGAGGTCTTGTCTTAGGCTCAGAAACATGGGAATCTGGGACAGAAATAATTTCAGGAGGGACAGAATTTAAGGAAGGTCAAGGAGAAAATGAAGTCCTCTCTCTGAAGGGGAGATGTGCTTGGAAACAGAGCAGAGCAGGTTACACAGCACAGGACAAAGGGGTCATGGTGATGTGATTCAAGAATTCAGAGCAGAATTAAAGATAAAGTTGTCCTGGCAAGCCAAGGCAAAAGCCCTGAGGACAAAAAAACCCCAGCTATTTTAGAGAGAAACTAATGATGTTAGAATCTGTAGCAGTTGTTGAAGACAAATTCTCTCTTTGGAAGCAGGCAGCTCACACCTGTTAGGCCCCAGTTACCCATTTTCCTGCATAAAGAATCAGATTTTATTAACAGCTAATGCAGAAATTCATCAGTGAATCCAGAAAATATTCCTGGCAATCACCCCATGCCAAATGCAGTGACAAATAGCAGAGACACAAAGATAAGTGACATAAATATTATCCCTGCCACCATAAAAGCCAGACAGTAAATAAGCTTTAAACAAGAAAGTGTTTTATAACTGTCATAACTTCTACCCTGAAGAGGTAGGGGTAGCATAAGAACAAGTCACAAGATCACTAACCTAGTCTCTAAGGAGAAAGGGGTAGAAGATTCCCAGGGAAATTTCCAAGAAGAAATAAATTTTAAGCAGAAACTTCAATGCTAATACGAAGTTGGCTGAGGAAAGAGTTGGGGGAAAGAACTCTAGACCAGAAGACAGGCCTGAGCAAATAAGGTGCGTACTGGGATGGGAGGAAGGGATGGCCAGGGTGACAGGGGTCTGGAGAAAAATGGAGAAACGATGCGAGGCACGTCTGATGATGATACTATGCCTGCCATGGCCTGTGGTGTGAAATAGTTACACGACAAAGTAGCATCACTACAACAGGAAAACCCTGGAAACTCTAAAGCCAGTCAACAATGATGACACCGTCATTAAAAATACTAAGCACTGTGGTAGAGTTTGGCATGGATTATACAGGGATATCTTTTAGATAGGCATTGCAGTATTGAAGTCCAATAATGGACCAGGCTAAGGTTAGTAGAGAAGAAAGACTATAATGATTTTACTGACATAGATAGACAGACAGACAGACAGACAGACAGATAGGACCAATGGACAGGTAGGACCAGTGGCCAGAGAGGAAGAAGAACATGTAAAGTAGGAACACTAGAGAACAAATGAAGGGAGTGGACAGTAATGCCATTAACTAGAGTAAGGAACTAGAGGAAGACCAAATTTGGAAGGAAAGGTGAGAGTTCAGTTTGTGGACTGCTTGAGGTTGATCGAGGCCCTTGTCAATGATCCAAGTGTCCCCAGAATGTAAGTGGCTTGGTGCCTTTGTGCACCTGGGGCTCTGAACAGACATTTCGGCTGGCTATGTGAACACAATTGCTCAGTTATGAGTGTGGGTGAAAATACCTGGAGATGGAATGAGAAGAAACTTCTTATCCCTCAATCTTTAGAAGGACGGTAAAGGAAGTGTTTCACTGTCAGAAGACATACAACAAATGGACTCAGAAATGAGAGGTCAAGGAGGAAAGTCTGCGTCCTAGAAACTGGATAAAGAGGTCCTCCAGTTAAGGCGGAGCTGGCCGCTGTGACAGGGTGCCCGAAAAATCAGGCAGAAGCAGGGAGCTGTGACAGACTGATCTGCTACCTGGGCTTTTCCCATATGATTGTACTTTCTTAGTCACCCAAAATGGTTTGTGTTCACATTCACTCTTCTTCAAACTCAAAACCTGACCATTATTCCTGTCATCTCTTCTTTTGTCCTCCATGAGGAACTTCTGTCTTGACAGAAGTGCAACTTTAAAATCCTGAAGTGAAGCTCCGACATGGAATTCCTTATCTAGAAAAAAAAAAAATCTGGAAGTGTTCAGTCCAATAACTATCTTTCAGAGTAACAAAGAATCACTAATTCAATGCCCAGAGGGCAGTTCCAAGGGCTGTGGCAAAGGCTGTCCTTTAGGAATGAGGGCGGCAGGTACTCCCTGGAGTGGTCTCGGTGGAGGACCCGAGTGTCCAAACCTCCCATGCGACAAACTGCCCTCTGCTCGGAAGCTGAAGGCAGTATAATGTTCACTCAAGTCTCTTTTGTTTCCTCACTTTATATTAAATATATGTCAGTGAATAAAATAAACGATAAGCCTCTGACTCTGCTGCAGCAGCACTGCAAGAAAAAGCATTAGAAGATATTTGGAGATATTACATTTAATAAATCCTATTAAGCACTTACTACTTGACACAAATTAATCTCTATACCGTGAATTATCATTTGACAGTGCATATATGATAGTCTTTTGCCTAAAGTCTAATTTATTATTTTATATTTATATACATAGTTGTTATGTGTATCCATAATATTTATTACTGGGTAGTTATTTAATAATGTATGTATAATAAAGCATTGTTTCTTAGCACTTACATTGGATATCTGTACCTCCATGTAAGTATGGATACAAGGCTGTTAGGTATGGTCATGTTATGTCTGACACCAAAGTTAAAGTACTCTAGATCTCTGAGTAGAGGAGGTTTTCCCCTTTTAGCTTTAAGGAGGTAATGAATATTTTAAATAAAAATAAGTACTTTAATAAGGTGTTTACCACACTTTGTTTGGCAGAACGTCGCTCTGTGTTTCTACACAAGGTTCTCCTAGCTGGAAATAATATTTTCTGAATCATTATGGCCTACTAAAAGGAGAAGCCCCAGCAAATCTATCCGAGTTCATCTGTCAATCACTAATGAAGCATTTGAGTCAGGGCGTGTTGGCACACGACAGTAATCCCAGTGCTGGGGAGGCTGAAAACAAGAAGATCACTATGAGTTCAAGCTGTTTGTGAGGCCCTGTACCAAAAAAAGCAAAAAAATACATCAAAAATGAAGCATGTATTATAAACATAGTTCATATAAGCTCTGTACTAGATGTGTATTTTGCAGAGTTACCAAGCATGGTGCCAGCTTGCTGGGAGTTTATATAGCAATAGTAACCAAAACCAGTTTGTAACTTTAATCTGGTGGCACTATGATATGGAAATCCCTCCAGCTTCTCTCATTTAATTGAGTCTCAAAATATTACTGTAGCATAGGCATCATTGTTAGCATATATATAATATAAATGAATAAAATAATATGTAATATATATGTATTTAAGGAGCGCTTAAGTAACTTGGTTAGGGACAAAGAGTAAAAACACAAAGTAGCATTGAATTCTGGGACATGAGAAACCTAAATTCATGCCTCTTTCTCTTTACTATTCACTGGGGAGGAAATTAATATACACTTAAAAGATAAGCAGTACAAGTAAAGCAGAAAACAATATTCTTTAATTTCCCAGTTTTGAAAAAAAAATCTTTTCTATTTTTAAGCAATATTTTGAAATTATTGACATTCTCAAGAATTAGCAGGATCCTAACCAAGGAGGTTTCCTTTCTTTTGATGGAGAAGGAAAGTGACAGCTTGATCACCAAAAGGACAGGAATCGATCACTCCTTGGAAATCACACATCAGGCTGGGCAGTGCCACCCAGGGTTCTCCGCATATCTGGCTGTCATCTCCACACACATTCAACAAGTCATCCTTAACAGCAAGAAAAGCAGGAGCCAGCTAAAAAATTCTTAAAGACCTGAGGAGATACTCCCTGGAGAAAGCAAAGTGAAGACAGTGGTGAAACTTATTAGAGTTAATAAGAACTAAGCAAGGTCTGCCTCAGGCTGGGCAGGAGCGGGAACCCACAGTGGCCCAGAATTCAAGTGGGTCAGAGCACCAGTGGTGGAGGCGGTACAGGTAATACTTTTCCACTTTAGAATAAATGAGAAGAGACACCAAGTTAGGACAGATTATGGGTAACAATGGACCGAAATAGGATATAGTTTTTCTCAGTACTGGTAATTGAACCCAGGGCCTTTGTGAAGTATAACCTGACCCCTTGGGCCGGCCAAATAGCTCAGCGAATTAAAGTGCCTGCAAGCAGGTACAAGGGCTGGGGGTTCGATCCCAGTGCCTGCCTTGCCGGCCCTGCCCCTGGAGTGCTCTGAGATGGCCATTGCAAGTGGGTGTGGTGGCATGGTGCCTGTGATCCCAGCTCCTGGGAGGCTCTCAACAGGTGGATCACTATGAGTGCCATTTAGCGTGAGATCCTGAACACCCTGTAGATCCTTCCCTAAAATACAAAAATAGATAAGCCTGACCCTTTTTAAATTTTTTATTTTGAGACAGGGTCTCAGTAAGTCTCTAAATTGCTCAAGATGGGCTTGAAGTTGTAATCTGGAACCACAGCCTCCCAGAGTGCTTGGATTATATAAATTTAGGTTGTTTTTAAAGGCAAATTTGACAATCCAGGAAGCCAAACTCCCAGGATAGAGACAAGTAGTGCAGATTTTTAAAGAGAAGCTTAATAACAAGCATTCTTACCTTAATATATTTATTTATTTATTAAGACAGGGTCTTTCTATGTAGTCCAGACTGGCCTTGAACTCACTACGGCCCAGACTAGTTTTCGTGGCAATCCTCTTGCTCAGCCTCCTGAGTGCTGTGGTTGTGGGTATCGGCCATCCTAAGTGGCTCTTAGCTTAATATCTGAAGTTCAAAAAACACAAAAAACAAAACACACTTATGCAAAGTCCTGCAGCTCGAGTCTATGTGGGCAGCTCCATCACAATGACTAATAACTCAAACTTAAAGCATCACACACTCTGAAAGCACCACACGCCGTGCCATCGACTCTCGAGTCCCTGCAACCACAAACATCAATTGCATCCTCCCTGAGCCAATCACAGTGATAAACACGAGATTCATGATAAATGAAAATGAAATGAAGCAAATATGGTCTTTGCTCTGGTGGCAACTATATTTTAGTACAGGCATTAGATATTAAATAATTTCTTTTAATTTTAGGTGTTTGTACAGGGTCTCAATATACAGCTCGGACTCGTAGTGATCCACCTGTTTTCAGCCTGCCCAGCACTGGGATTACAGGTGTGCGCCACCATGCCTGGTTTTGGTGACCAGACCAGCCTGTTTTACCAGCGATCAAACCCAGGTCCTTGAGCTTGCCTAGGCAGGTGCTTAGACCACTAAGCTATCTCCGTGGCCCTAAATAAATAATTTCAGAATTATGTTGTTCATTAGTGTTTCACCTAGAGCAATAAAGGAAACAAAGAGTATGATGAGACTGGGTCGCAGATGGATCTATCCAGGTTTGGAAGGTAATGACAAAGAAACAGCCTGTAATTTGAGTCTGTTGGTCAAACATTTTTTTGGAGAATGAATATCTCAGAGAGGGAGCATGAATTTTTTACGTAGGGAGAGGCTTGGGAGATGGCCAGTGTGGCTGGAATGTCAGAAAATTGGCCCTAAAAGACAATGAAATGAGGTTGGGGGCCAGCAGTGCATTGCATGCCGTAATCGAAGGCTTAAAATAGCGGTCATAGTGGAAAAATACTGCTTATTTTTATGTCAGCAAATAATATGATGACATTGCATTTTTAAAAGATCTCTTAGGTGCTCTGATCTGGAGTCTGATACGGATTAGCAGCCAGCAGCGGGGACTTCAGTCGTCTCAGTAAGAGCTAACAGCTTCAGCGTGGTTCTTGACAATGCAGACAAGCTAGATGGATTCAGCAGCATTTGGAGGTGAACAGAGGGGTTATAGCTAGAGTCTTCAACCATCAGGAGTTGGTGTAGGGTGCTATTGTATACTAGAGCAGGAGGATTGAAGGAATAATACACTAAAGGAAAATATTTAGAGCTCAACTGTCTTAGAATGCGGTAACAAGGAACTAGTGTCAAGTTGAGGTGTCTGGAATTCAGAGCCAATATCCCAGCTAGACATGAAGCCTCTTCCCTCAGGTCAGCAGTTGGAGGGTCTAGATCAATAGGATTTGTAGTAGATCTGGATTTAGGCTTTCTCCACAGTTTTCTTGAGGTGATATTGAGAAAAGAAAGAGGAGAACTGGGGACAGGATAGGAATCATACGATCCCTGGAAATTCCTGCTAACTTTTGTTTCAATATTTATATTTTACATAAAAAAGTAAATGTCCTCTTGAATGAATTGGATCAGGATGGAAGTTTACAACCTAATTTGATGGTAATTTGTGTCCCAATTTTCTTTATTCTTTTTTGCAAATATGCCACTGGTCATGGAGTTGGGAGGAAGGGCAATAGCACATTGTTACATGCATAGTATGTCAACTGTACAGACAAAATCGGTGTAAATGATCTCTAAAGTATTGATAATATTAAAACATATAGGACGTAATGTATTTTGCTATCCATCATTTTAAAATCAGGTGTATTTAATCATTAGTTTATATTTTTAAATCAATAATGATAGTTCAACAACTGGCTGATATAATTCCTGAAACCTTAAAGGGATGCTTACAAGATGTTAGGAATTAATTCAACAGGATCCTGGTTTTAAGCCTCTGAGGACAAGAGCCGCTAAATTCTTGAGCCCCGCTTAGGTTTGACTCATAGCATACATCAGTAAACATCGCAAGGAAAAAGTCCAAGTCAACTGTTGCTAAAGCTAAGCAGTGTTCTTCGCCTTCACAGCTGCCTGCCTGAGCAATGTTGCTTTTGCCTCCGTTTCCTGAGCTTACTTTTCTTTGCATTTCTAATTTGGATTATTTCACAGACATAATTATCTCTGAATCATATAAATATGTCATCCCTGCTTTACTTTCTCATTGCTGGACAAAATACCCAACCACCAAAGAGGAGGGGGGAACAGCATTTTAGCTCACAGTCTACAGAGGTTTCAGTCTGCAGCTGCTGGCGCCAAGGCAGGAAGGCCCAGGGCATGGCAGGCAGGCAGACAGTCGTGGGGGGCTGAGGGGGAAGGAATGATGCCTACAGTCAGGCCACGCCCACAGGGACCCGCTCTTCCTGCCCGCTTTGCCTCCCAACACCACGCCCAGCTATAAACCCATCAGTGGGTGGATCTGCCACACGCCCATGAGGCTGTCATGGCCCAGAAGCCCCACCTATGAGCCCAGGAGACTTTGGAGGCGAGGGGAACATCTACATGTAAGTGATAGCAGACCCTCTAGCTTAAGATTTTGCACCTGTCAGTCTTATACCAAGAAAGCAATTTAGCTCAGATGCTGTCCCCAGACACTAGGATTTTTAGTGTCTACTTTAAGTCAACTGTCTATTTTTCATTGAAATGTTTGCATGTCTCTGCAAGGTGTCATTTGTTCAGAAGATCCCTGTGCCCCACTCCTTAGAAATCGACTATTAGTTATGTTTTTAAGACTTCCTCTTGAATTTAATAGGACAAAAATCAATGATAAAATCTTTTACAGGAAATTACAGTGGCGAGTTTCAAGATAAAACATTTATGAAGAAGCAAAGTTGATTTCCTTACGCAGTAACTCCACAAAAACAAAGACTTTATAAAAGAACACACTGACACATTAATATCCTGCTGTGGGACTCAGTTTTTGCAAAGCAATAAAAGGTATTCCAAAATGTAGAAGAAATTTTTACAACATTGCCTTATTAAACCAAATTATGTATGCTATATTCTATATTTTAAATCTATAATCAGAGTGGGAAGCATGTGAATATGAAATTTTGTCCAAACATATTTTATTTGTCGCAATAGCTGTAGAGTTATACAGATCTATGATTGGGAATGGCAAGGGCTGGATTAGTGTACGATATGTGAGTTATATTATCTTCCCTAAACCTTTACAGTGTTTGTATATGGATGCACACCTGTGTATATGAGACACCTTTGTGTGAGGTAACCACAGTACATTTATTCTATTAAACACATCTATTCAACAAGGCCTTAAGTGCCTTTTCTTTTTTTTTAATTTTATTTATTTATGTGTGTGCATGCATGCGTGTGTGTGTGTGTGTGTGTGTGTGTGTGTGTGTGGCCAGCTCAGCCCACCAGGGG
>NDGN011544464.1:21076-34780 GCA_002564285.1 Tympanoctomys barrerae
TTGCAGAACCGGGGCTTGAACTCAGGTCCTTGTGCTTACCAGGCAAGCACTTATTCCACTGAGCCATCTCCCCAGCCCTGGTTTTGATTTTTTAAGGAACTTGAATTGATGTTTTTTATAATGATTATGCCAATTTACATTCCTACCAAAGATGTGTAGTGTCTCACTGACATATATTATCTTTTGATTTTTTAATAATGGTCATCCAAAAAGGTGTGAAATGATATCTCATTGCAATATTGATTAGAATTGCCTTGAAGATTAATGATGGGAGTATATTTTCATTGTTGAACACACATTATTAATTTATGTCTGCTTTGGATAAATATCTATTCAGATATTTTATTATGATTGGGCTTTTTCTTGACTACTGAATTATATAAGTTCCTGATGTAATTTGAATATTAAACTGGAAATTAGATATATCGTTTACAAATATTATTCCTCTTTCCCTGGGTTCCTTCCCTTGCACTACCTCTCCCTCCATTTCTCTTTCTGTTGATGATGTGGCATGTGGATATGTAGTTTCCTAACAGCATTAATTGTAGAGTCTATTATTTCCCCAGAAAGCATTCTCTCTAGTATATCTACTTGGTAACTTTGTTGAGGGTGAATTAACTGTATATTAATTAGTTATTTCTGGAACTTCATTCTGTTCCATGGGTTCTGTGTCCATTTTTATGACAGTATCATTTTGTTTTGATTATTATACCTCAGCAATATATAATGTTAATATTATGTTAATATATATCAACTTTGTTCATATATATAATATATATATATTATAATATATAATATTATGTTAATATATATCAACTTTGTTCATATATATATATATATATATGCAGAGAGTTTGACCTCTTCTTTCCAACTTGTATATTTCCTAGATTTAGATGATTTCTAGATTTTTCTTGTCTATTGCTCTGACTAGGACTTCCAGTTTTTTGCTGAAAAGAAGTAGAGATTAAAGGCAGCCTTCCTTTTGTTACACATGTTTTAGTCGGGAAATTTCAGTGTTTTCCTCATTGACTATCATATGAACTGTGGGATTTTTTGTATTTGGTCTTTTTGTGTTGGGATACATTCCTTTTGTATCTGTTTATTGAAGAATTAATTATGAATGAATGGTGATTTTTGATAATATATTTGGCATTTATTGGTATAAGTATATTTTAGCTCCATATTCTGTTAATATGATGTAGTATATTTATTGATTTGTATGTGTTGCAAATGATTTGCATTTTTTCTATCTCAGTGACAGATCCTACTTGATTATGGCATAGGAATTCAATTTGCTAGTAGTTTGTTGAAGATGTTTTTATCTGTGTTTCTCATAGCTGTTGCCTTCTATTTCTTTCCCTATACTTTTCTGGTTTCATTTTCAGAATAGTTGTGTTTTCCTAAAATTATTGATTTTGTTTAGATTCTCTCATGGATATCAATTTTGTTCAACTCACCTTTTACCTTGTATTCCATAAACTAATAGTAACTAAAGAGATCAAGAGAATTTTATGATGTTTAATATCTTAAACTTATGTGTTATAAAAGAAGAAAATATAAGACATGTAGTTTAAATCTAGTATTTGAAGTTTTGATTTTTCTCAATATTTTTTAAACATAAAACACATTTGAAAGCACCTGATGTAAAGAATTTTGTAAATTATTTTCTTCAGGAATATTGGTCTGTAAAAACAGAGGTGAAAATGTTCTTAATGTGAAGAAATTACAGATACATGAAGTCCAAAACTTACCAGTCAGGTTTATTCCAAGAAACACTTCAACAAACAACATCATAATTAAATTATGAAAAATTAATGACATGTTCATCTATTTTATTTCTCTTGGTGATGAGATTCATTGTATTATTTATTTCATTCATTGTATTTGTCAGCTCTAGAATTTCTGTTTGCTTCTTTTTGTCATTCTATTTATCCCTTGAACTTTCTGTTTGGTTTGTGTATAGTTTTCCTTTTTCATGAAGTTGTCCAGAAAACTTTTTTCTTGTGCATAGAAACCATTATTTGAATTCTTTTTCAGGCAATTTGTAGGTTTTCATTTCCTCGAGATTGGATGCTGAGCACTTACTGTGGTCTTTGGTGGCATTATGTTTCCTAGGTTTTTCCTGTTTTTTATGTACTTGCCTTGAATTTTGAATATTTGATGAAGCAATTACTTCTTGTAGACTTTGCATACTAATTTTGGTGGTGAAAGCTCTATATCTACTGATAGATGTGATGGTGAGTAGAAAATGTGTATGTAGTTTACATGAAGGTTGCTTCTTCACTTAGCTGGCAGCTAACATAAGAATTGACTAAAATTATGGGTGTCCTCAGAGGCTTGTTAGATGTGTCAGCAGTAGTAGTGAGGGTTGTTCACATTGACCAACTGCTGAGCTTCTCTGTCTTTTTTTGTTCTCTGGGCAAAGTTGTGGGCCAATAAGCATGCTGGGGCCATGATCACCAAGGCACTGGCACTGTATGACATGGGATCTACATAAGGTACAGAAATAGTCTAAAGCATAGCATATGTAGAAGGACCATTGCTCAGGGATCCAGGATGTTTGTAGGATTTCCCCTATTGTCTAACTACAGTGGTGTGTATGTGTGTGATCACAGAGCAATCCTGGACCCCAGGTCCTGAGTGCAGGGGTAGTGAAGGTTTAGCACTGCGAGGACACAGCTGGTGCAAAGGTGTACATCATGTCTGTAGCGTAGGCAATCTCAAGTGGCCTAGTAACACTGAGGTTCTTGGTACGGGCTTCCTTGCTGTAGCATTGTCTTTGATGGCAGAGGTATTGATACTAATGAAGTAGTAATGAAGCCAAGGTTTCTAACATAATTAGGGACACACTCACTGCAGATGAGTAGTGCCCCTAATGTCTGAGGTCTGGGTATACAAGGTATAGCCACAGCCCTGGGGTACGGGGCATGGGCATAGGCAATGCCTATAACTCCAGGGTCAGGGGCACACATGGCAATGGGGGAGAATGATGGCACAGCCGATCCCTAACCCCATCCTTCTGCCTCTCTGGATGCCTCAGGTGGCTTATTACCCCAGAATAACTTTCTGTGTATTTGTTATCATTTATTTTGCCCGACAGTTTTATTGCACTTTTTAGTTGGGCTCTCAACTATTCACAGGACTATTATTGTTAAAAAAAGAGAAAATTTTGTAAATGGATAGATTTCTATCTTGTTCCTTCTTTTTAGTTTGGTCATGGTAAGAAATCTGTCATCTCATTCTCTACCATCTTGCTGACTTCATTTCCTACTAAAACTCCTTTAATGAATTAATTACTCAGGCTTGAGTCATACTTTTGATAACCTCAAAATCCTAAAAGAATTGAGCATGTAGACATTTGTCAAAAAAGAAAGTAACGAAGGGTATCTAAATTGTCTTGAGTACAGAATTGTATTGACATCACACGATTTTGCAAATACTTAAATGTGTACTTGAGAAGATTAATTGTTTGTAATTTTAAAAGTTCTTCCCTAATATATATTTTGAGAGACCTTTTACCCACAGCTATTTGGTTCTTTTCATATGGAAGAAATGGTTACTCACATCTCTTGACTTAGAGTTAAATATACTTTCCTTTAAGAGAATTTAGTTACTGAAATAGAAAGAACTACTTAAAGTGAGTGTGATTAACCAGGGTTGATTATAATTTTTTATTATACCTCAACAAATGAAAAATTTTAAATTGTATCTTGTATTATACTTATAACTATTAAGATTATTTATTACCTTATTGTACGTGGAGATTGAATTGAAATTAGGTCATTTTCATGAAACCTGGGAAATCACTTAAGTACACTGATACCTGAAAGCCAATCGAAATTTTAGGGAAAACTAAAGGTTATCTAAGTGGGACTAGGAATATTTTAATGTTACATGCAAAATAGGCAATTATCTTAAAATTTTCAGACAGGTTGAGATACCTATTTATTTTAATGATTTTTCTTTTTTAGCTGAATCGCTTCAGTACTGAAGAGGTATTTTAAATACATTTGACTATCAATTAGAAGTTGTTTTTCTTTCTAACTCATGATCACCATTTTTAAAAGGGAAATAGATACTAAAATAAGAGGTTTCCAAGTCTAGAGGCTTACAAGAGTGCTTTCCTATCCTTTTTCTTCACCTAATTTTTTTTTTTTGTAAATTTAGAGTTTATGTGTTGTAATTTACTTATAAAGTCTAAATTAGCAGTTCTTATGGTAGGCAGAGAAAATCTTACCTTCATGTTCCTAACGAATGATACCTCAATCCATATTTCTTATTTTAACGTTAAAATGAGTTATTTACATTCAAGTTTTCAAGAGTGGGATACATTGTGAAATAAAAAAAGTATCCCACTCTTAGCTGAAAACGATGACTGCTATATATGTAATTGACATCTTCTATGTTCCTATAAGCAGCCATGCCCTCTCCTTCCATTCCTGAGAGTTGCAGTCTAGAATTTAACATTTATTTATTTCTCAATGTTTCTTTATAAATGTGTATATCTCAGACAAAACATATCATTGTTTTCTTTCTTGTTTTTAGATTCTACATGACTGGAATTCAGATGTTTGAGTTCTGCACTTTTACCTCAGTACAGAGTTTGCAAATTCTATCTATATTAATACTGATCATTGCAATATTTTATTTTTTGAATAAATTTTTCAGAATAGCATTAAAATATTATGCACTTTAATAAGCATTTTTTGTCATGAGGAACTTGAATTGTTTTATTCTTTATGCATTCTTTAAAAAGTCATGTAAAGTCTTTCAGCCTTTATTCTTATGTACAAAATGAGATAATAATATTTTTATAAATTAGACCTGTTATAATTATATTAGGTACTTAATAATATAGAGATGTACATATATAAAATATATGGCTGGAAGCAGATGCTTTTTAAAATCTTTTCCATATTCTATTTTTTATTATTATAAGAGAATAAAAAATTAAGAAACAAAACACAATAAAAATGATACAGAATTTCCAAACAAGATGACAGGAAATTAACAATGGTTGTAAGGGATTGTTTCCCCTCATTTCTTTGTTTTCTTATGTCCCAGATCAAACAATCCCCCTCCTTTCAGTTGTCCTTTTCCTCATTCCACTTTTTCCTTCCCACTGAGCAAATTCTGCCCCTTTCACAGTATCTGTTGTACCTTTTAGATTTTAGTTGTTGTTTCAGGTTCTCACAATAGTGAGATAAGATGATGATTACATGTGTGAATCCAATTGATTTCACTTACCGACGTAGTCTCTAGGTGCATCCATTTATCTATAAAAAGCCTCAAATTTATCTTTTCTTAATAGCTGAATAATACTCCATTGTGTAAAAATACCATATCTTTTTATCCTTCCTTGGTTGATGGACATTTGAGTTGTTTCCAAGAATCAGCTATGACAAATTGTGCTGCGATCAACACGGGTACATATATATTGGTGTGGTATGGTGATTTCAGTTCTTTTGGAAAAATACCTAGGAGGGGAATAGCTGGTTTGAACAGGACCCCCAATCCTAGCTTTTTCAGGAATCTCCACACTGATTTCCATAATGGTTTTACCATCCTGCACTCCCAGCAGCAGTGGAGAAGGGTTCCTCTTTCTCCACAGCCTCTCCAGCATTTATTATTAGTTGACTTCTTGATGATAGACATTCTTTTTGACATAAGATAGTACCTCAGCATTGTTTTAATCTGCATCTCTTGAATGACCAAAGATGTGGAACATTTTTTTCATATATTTATTTTCCATTTGTATCTCTTTATTTGTGAAGCGTACATTCATCTCAGATGCCCATTTTTGGATTGCGTTTTTTGAATTTTCAAGAACTGATTTTTGGGGGCCTGGGGAGATGGCTCAGTAGAATAAGTGCTTGCCTGCCAAGCTCAAGGGCCTGAGTTCAATCCCCAGTTCCAAAAAAAAAAAAAAAAAACTGGAATAAGAACTGATTTTTTTTTAATTCTTTACATGTTGTAGATAGGAGTCCTTTGTCTGAAGGACATTCTCCTATGTTTTTCCCCCCAATTTGTGGATTTTCTTTCTACTCTGTTGGTGATTTCTTTTGACATGTAGAGACTAGTAAAAAAAAAAAAAAAAGATGAGATCCTAATTGTTGACTGTTTGAAGGATTTCCTGTGCAGTTTGATTTTGATTTTTGTTCATGAACTCTTTATCTATCCCTATATCCTTTTTAAAAAAATTTTATGTATTCAGTAGAGAGTCTCTAGTTTGTAGATCAGACACATAGTGATCCTCCTGTTTTCAGCCACCCAAGCACTGGGATTACCATACCCGGTCTCAGTTACCACCGCAGCATGCTCCCGGAGTAGGACCAGCATGGCTTGTGGTACTTAGGATTGAGCCCTGGTACCTGCACTCAGCCTAAGCAGTCACTTTAGTCCACTGAGCTATCTGGCCAGCCCTGTCTACCCCTATATCCTTAAGGTTTCCTCTTACTTTCTCTTCCAGTTTTAGTATTTAAATCTTTGGTCGTTTTGATTGTAGTTTTGTGCATGGTGATAGGCAGGGTCTATTTTAAGCATTTAGCATTTGGAAATCCTGTATTTCCAGCACCATTCGTTAAAGAAGCTATCTTTCTTCCAATGAACTTGTTTGGACCCTTTGCAAAATAAGGTGGCCGAGTGTGCTTGCAGTATGTCTACATCTTCTAATCTGTTCCATTGATCTTTAGCTCTGATTATTTGTGAGTACCATGCTGATTTTATCACAGTAGCTTTGTAGTATAATTTCAAGGCAGGCAGCATAATGCCTGCTGCATTTCTTGTTTTTCCCAGGATCGATTTTGCTGTTTTAGGACTCTCTTGGCTCCAGATGAATCTTAGAAATGTTATTTTTCTAGATCTGTGGGAGATACTAATTATATTTTAATTGTGATAACATTGAATCTGTATAACAATTTTGGGAGTATGGCCATTTTTACAATGTTGGTTTTTCTGATCCAGGAGCAAGGAATATCTTTCCATTTTCTGAAATTCTCTTTGGTCTTTTTTTTCAGAGTACTGTAACTTTTGCTATAAAACTTTTCCTATAAGTACTATAAATCTCTTACTTCCTTTGTGACATTGATTCCTAAATATTTCATTTTTGGGGGTTTTATTGTGAAAGGCGTGGCTTCTAGAATTTCCCTCTTGGTGAGTTTGTTGTTCGTGTATGGAAATGCTATTGAGTGTTGAGTGTGGACTTGTTATTCTGCTATGCTCCTGAATTTGGTTACTAATCTACAAGTCTCTTAGAGGAGTTTTTGGAGTCTTCTATGTAGCATGCCATGTCATCTGGAAATAATGATAATTTCACTTTTTCCTTTCTAATCATTATTCCTTTTCTTTCTCTTGTCTAATAGCTATGGCTGATAGCTATGCCTTTCCCTTTACTTAATTTCTTGCTCTGTTTCTTGTCTAATAGCTATGCCTTTCCCTTTACTTAATTTCTTGCTGTGTTTGGTGGTTCTCTTCTGTTGTTTTTGAAGTTGTGGTCATCTTTTTCTCTTTCTAAAATATCTGTCAGTAGTCTTTGTATGGTTGGTTTGTTTGTCATGAATTTCTTCAGTTGTTCTTTGTCATGGAAGTATCTAATCTCTATTAAACTTGATAGATAGTTTTTCAGGATACATCAGTCTGGGTTGAAAATTGTTTTCAAATATCTCACTCCAAGCTTTTCTTGATTTGATGGCCTATGTTAACAAATCTGCTGTGATTCTGATGGATTTTCATTATAGGTGATCTTCTTCCTCCCTCTAACAGCTGTTAACTTTTTGTCCTTTTGCTCAGTTTCTGGATCTTGAATATTCTGTGTCTTTGTGAAAATTTATTTTGATTTTTTGCTCATTGGAGTTCTATATGCCTCACTTAACTGTATATCAGATTCTTTTCCTGTGCTTGTGAAATTTTCTGCTCCTGTGTCTGTAAACACTCTTTTTATATGTTTTTGTGCTGCCTCCAGCTGTTTCATTGATACCTATTAGTCTTCTATTATTTTTCTTTGCATCATCTTGTAACTGCTGTATTGTTGCTTACTATTTTTTCGTTATTTTAAGAGATGTTTTCTTTCTTGTTCACTAGCTGCAATGCTATCCTCAAGATCTGAAATTCCATTTTCTGTTTCATTCAAGCAGTTTTGCCGGCTTTCAATGTAATTCTTTTTTTTTTTCCCCCCAATGGAATTCTTAATATCCTGGATATCTGCTTGAATTTCTTTCAGGCATTCTAGTTCTTTCCTATGTTGTTCATTCAATGTTTCTATTGTTTTCCTATTCCCTTCTAATTTTTAATTTATGCCTTCCTTGGATGTATTGAGCAATTCTCTCATGATTGTTGTCATTTCCCTTTTTACTTGAGAGATTATTTCTGAGTTGATTTCCTCCATAGCTTGATGGAATTGTTTCTTTACTTAAGTTGCTATCATCTCAGAAATTTCAGGTATGTGGCTTTCAATTTCTGCTATGACCTTGCCTCCTGAACTTGTATTGGGTGGGCTAGAGGTCTGAGATTACCTTTTGTTCCTTTTGTCATTTTTTAAAGCCCCCAATGTTTTCCCTGACTCTGTAGCAACGGTAGGTGGGTGGGGTGCAGGTTCTCAGGAGAGTGGGAAGGCAGGGTAGGCCACCAAAGCTCCTGCTGTGTGGCATTCAAGTGTCTTCTACCTCCCTGAGGGGAGAGAGGTCAAGCTGCAGCTCAGTAAGAATCCAATGATGATGGGTGCAGGTCGAAGCTCTGCAAGGCTCTCTCAATGGTGGGTCGGTACAGTGTAGAGCTCCCCAAGGCTCCTACAGGTCTCTGTGGTAGTCTGGTCTCCCTGGAAGTCTTCAGGCCCAGGAGGGTCAGCCAGGCTGATTGGACCTCTGCAGGGCAGGACTAGGGCTGCCAAGTCTCCCTAGCAGTCTTCAGGGTGAGGAGGGGTGCCAGGCAGCTGGTGGGGACAGAGCTAGTCTATCAGGTCTCCCCAGAAATCTTCAGGGCAAGGACGGGTAGCCAGGCGTTTCGGAACTCTAGCAGGCTGGCTGGGTGGGTGGGGCTAGGGCTTTGTTCATACTTTTTATTAAACTATTATTCATCTGGAGCATAAGAATACAAAGAAATGAGGAGAAACAATTCCTCCTATTCTTATGGGAGCAGTTCAGTACCTTAATGTGGTGTCTGAGCCTGAGCTTTGAACTTAGAGCTCCTGGATATAGCTTCCAATGCACCTTCCCAGTGGTCATGTAATTTGACCAAATTACTTGACCTTTCTTTGAACTTAACTTTTCGCTGATAAAATGGAAATAAATGCTACTTAGCTGACAAGTGCTTTGCAATATGCAAGTTAATTTTTATTATATATAATATATTTATTAAAATATATAATATATCTTGATCAACATATATGTATATTGATCTTGCTATCAATTTATTACTATATTAACAGAAGGCTTTTTGTCTTTTTACTTATGTAAATCTCAGGGTTTCATCCCTCATTTTTTTTGCTGTATAATTTCAACTTGGTTAGTTCATTAACTTACATAACTTAACCATTCCTGTTTATCCCTAAACCTGTTTAAATGAACTACATTGAACTGAAAATTTGCGTGCCCACCACTTCACTAATTCATTACCTTGTTTCCTAGTTTATTGCTTATTTGTTATGATTAATATTATGTTCTTGTTATTGCTCCATATTCTCATCATACCAGTTTTCCAGTTTTTTTGTTTTGTTTTGTTTTGTTTTTTGGTGGAAAATGTGAGAAGAAAACTGTATTATCCTGCCCTTCAAGTCTTTTATGTCTCTTCTCAATCTCATAATCCTACATAAAATTAACATTTTTAATGTCTAAATATCTCTACAATATCTGCCTCATGTCTGAATCCTGTACCTCCCTTGGTTGAGCCCTCCGTGTTACTGGTAGATGACACTTGTGTTCTGTTAAATGTATTCCTCGTCCCTAGTTACTGGACCTAGTTACCATTCATCTATTCACTCATTATATTATTATATAAATATATCTTTTCCTATAGAAGGTCATCAAACAAATAGTATCTAATATATATATATATATAAATTCAAAAATTTAATCGTATATTAAAAATATTTATTTTTTTTTTTTTTAAGGAGGGAAAGGTTTATTTAACTCAGAGTTTGTGGAGGTTTCTGTCCATACTCAGCTGGTTCCCAGGCAGAGCGGCACATGGCAGAAGACAGCAGTTCATGGTGGCAGAAAACAGCAAAACAACAAGCGCAAAAGGGAGGAGCAGCCAAGAAAAAGTGATTTTTATTTTTTAAATTAAAAAAAAATTTAAATTTAGTACATGGTCTGCAGGGTCTCACTAGACAGATCAGACTTGTAGTGATCCTCCTGTTTTCAGCCTCTCAAGCACTGGGATTACAGGCAACGCGCCACCTTGCCCAGTCTCAATTACCCTCTCAGTGTGCCCCGGGGTGGGACCAGCATGACACACTGGGGATTGAACCCTGGCGTCTGTGCTCTGCCTAAGCAGGCACTTTAGTTCACTGAGCTATCTGGCCAGCCCTCAAAAATGTGATTTTTTAAATCACTTTCATTTCTCAAATTTTATAAATTTGATCTTAAATAATTTTCCTATATCATGTGACAAAATGCCTCCTCCAAGCTTCTGAGACTGAGTTTCTCAGTATTTCCTATGACATCCAACCTCCCTGTATGAATATGTTATCCTCTCTACTGGAAACACCCTTCTCTTTAGCACTTCGTATTCCATGAAAGTAAGTTTCTAAAGGAAATGAGTGAGGGTTTCTAAAGTCCTTACTTGTCAGAAACTGTTTGAATTTTTAATAAATTTATAAGGAGGTTGATTTTGAAGAAAACCCTATTTTATGAAGTAGGAAAACAAGGTAGGTTTTAAACTCTCACCTATGAATTATTAAAATACTGCTTTTTTTGGTGGCCAGCTCAGCCCACCCTAGGGGGCAGGGCTGGAACAGCATTAAAAAACTGCCTTTAATGGTTATGTTTTTAGTCATATATTTCCCATAAAAAATGAAAAATTATAGATTTATTTTGATTACTACACAATAAAACCGGTATCCAAGGATTATAAATGGTATGTCCAAAGTTGCATACTTATATTCAGGAAAAGCTAAATTTAACTGACAACTTGTTAACGTTAAAGGCTATTATTTCCATTTTGCTCACCTAGTTTCTTTAAATATCACCTGTGTAATAAATCCTTTTTAAATGCGTCCATAAAGAGATGGCAGTACCAATACTAATTCTGCTACTATGCTTACTAGTACAGAAGAAAAATAAGAGTTTACATTTACCAAGCAGTTACCTAGTGTATAGGGACAGTTCTGAGTGATTTTATAATTTTTCTCCTCTATGCATCTTAATGTATATTGGAGTAATTATACCTCTCATTTTTTGTCAGCGTCTTAAGCTGTTTTTCTCACTAACACATGAGCATGTGGGCTCAGCTACTGACCTGCACACATTCGTGTTCATCATCTAGTGCAATTTCTTACGTCTAGAAAGTAAATAATAGTTACCTTTAAATAAATTAATGAGTTGTGATTAGGGAGTACCTTGGGTATTGTCAGGACGGAGAGAGAAAAGCAAAAAAGACTGAGTATCAGAGAACAACACAGTCCTCGCTTGCAGCACTTAAAACCTTGGACTCAGAAGTGGGCTTTGGTACAGAATTATTCCCCTAACTTTTCATGGTATTTCTTTTTCTTCTTATATTGAAGCAAAACTATACTTTCCCCGATGATGGACATTGCACAGATTATTTATACAAACTAAATGTGCTTTGGTTTATTCCCCAATTGTGATTTATCTTATTGACCCCACTCGTACTACAGAGATGAGTCCATATTTTACATGCATTATGAATTGAAAATATTGAAAAGCCTCTTGACCTACAGAGATTCAATTTGGCCAAAGTGGCCATCTCTGCTTTCCATCCATTTGACAGGATCAGGTAAGTGATTTTCCTGGGCATTGACAGACTTCCGGAAAATGGAATTTGGCTCTTTATGACTGCCTCGGGTCTGGTTTTATCTGGGAATCCAATTGTCTACTTGTTTGAGTCATTTTTATTCAATGCTGCTTGCTGCTTTCCTTTTCTAATTTTCGGGGATTTGCTACCTTCATTCTTGTTCTTCTGTAGTAACATTCTCTTTTTTGTTGGCTCCTAAACTTGGTCTGCTCTGGGCTGATGGTGATCACTATGGTCGTACCTCTCTCCATTGGTAGATATTTTGTAATTGCAAATTTGGAATCTCCATTTGAGACATGGGCCACAGATGTCTGTATAGGAGAAAACATACTGGTTTTCTTCTCTTTCATTAAAGGAGAGGTGGACTAACCTGACACTAGCCCTGTCCATTGAGTGTATGCATTTCAGAGAGCTTAAATTTCTTTTGCTTATACTTGTAATCATTGTAGGCGATGCTAATAATTTAGATTTCCTATATAATGCTATTCTCCATCCTCATAGTTAATGAATCATTAAAATTTCTAATTTCTATTTTAAATGAAATGCTCTTTTCACCATAAAATTGATTCAGTAAGTGATTAAAATTGACAAAAAATTTATAATATTACAAATATGGTAGGTCTTTCAATCTTTATTTGCTTTTTGGTGGTTCTGGGAATTGAGGTCATGGTGTTTGTACTCATCTACATCCCTAGCCTTTTCTTTTTCCTTTTTTAATTTTGAGACAGTCTTGCTAAGCTGCCAAGTTGCCCAGGCGTAGGCTGGGCAATCTTCCTGCCTCAGACCCCCAGAGTGCTGAGATTATAGGCATGCACTATCATGCCTGTCTCAAACTCTGTTTTAAGAAAGAATACTAACCTGATAAATAGAAACAATTACAAAATAAGTTCTGCTGTGTAGTTTAATTGAAGTTTATTAGGTTAGAAGCAATAAATGAGTATAAAAATATAAAAATAGAAACTACCAAAGCAGAACAAAGTAATAGGAATATGGAACATATTATAGACAAAGAAACTGCATGTTTAATTTATCAGACTGCCATTTAAGATATTTTGCATACATCCTATCAGTCAAGTGTGGTTCTCTTTGCATGCTTCATCCGCAGGGAATGTGCCTTGCCTGCACGCGGGCGACATATTGCTTTGGTCATGTCTGAACTCATGGTCACCAGCGCTCCGCTTCCCTGGAAGGCCAATAGGAGCATTGCTGTCTTGAGTAGCAGCCCATGTGATCGTGCCTTATCCAAAGGGGACTTGCTCCCTCTAGCCTGTGTCAGGTAGAAAACACTGGAACCTCTGACAGTTGTTCTGTGATTCCAGACACGAGCTTAAAATGTTTCCCCCTGATTTTATCAGGGGTGAAATGCAATGACATAGAAGTAGGATGTGTGCATGAGTGTGTGAGTGTGTGTGTGTGTCTGTGGGTGTGTAAAAGGAAGATTTAACAACATCAAATTCTATCTTATTTGGGTGGGAAAAATAAGAATTAGTGAATGCCACATCCAAGACACTTTGAGAAATAGAAAAATATTACTTGTATCCATATGCATTTTTTGTTTAACATGCGTCTCTCACTGTGGTAGTTTTGCAAATATCATTATAACATTTTAAAATACTGTCTTCAGTTTCCTTTGGTGAATATTAACATAATTAAATATATATTTTATTTTAAAGCTTACTTTTTCCAGCCAGTAAAAACAATGGTATTTTCTCAGACATATATATATATATATATATA
>NDGN011544465.1:0-12097 GCA_002564285.1 Tympanoctomys barrerae
GGGCAGCAGCTCATGGTGGCGGCAAACAGCAAAACAGCAAGAGCAAAAGGGAGGAGCAGAGGCAAGAAGAGAAGCTTCTCTCCCTTCCTTGCACTGAACCCAGGCTATCCACCCCAGGATGGGTATAGCACTCACACCCATAATCCCAGCAGCACTCACCCATAATCTCCAGTAGCACTCACACCTATAATCCCAGCAATGGATCATGAATTAATCACAATTTCTCGAAGTCCACCCCATGACTGCACCAGGCTTTGGGAGGACAACTAAACAGGGAAGCAGGGACCTTACCTGCTGCTGAAATGTGCTGAGGGTAGCTAAGGACATTTTATAAAACCCAAGGATGTTATTTAACCCCCCAAAGGCATCCCTATCTGCGACACAAGTCCTTGAAGTTTCAGGAAGCCAGACCCAGAAATATCCATTAGCAAACTGCTGTTTATCCTGCCTAACCCAGGTATTTCTTCCTTTATCCTCTGTCAATCTCTACTGCAAACATGGGTGGTGCAAAGCAAGATGATTACAAAAGAAACCGCTAATCTTTTAAAAGATGTGGGGTTTTGTTAAATTAATTAAAGTGATGCTGGAGGACAGCATGAATGCAAATCTGCTGGCTAATAATAATCTGGTGTCAAGGATGATCCAGGAGAGGGGACGAGGAGGTAGCACACTCCCTGAGGGGGGTACGGACATCAAGAAGCAAGAATGGCGCAGGGCAAGGCGGATCAATTACTCAAAAAACTCTGGCAAGGATGCCGTGGCTTTGGCGACGACAACATGGGAAAGCAAGAGTAACCCATGGTGCTATCGCTTATATTTGTTGGACGAATCACACCCATCCCAGCTGACACGGCGGCCGGCCGCATCGGCTCATTTCCTTCATCAACCCTGTGGTTACAATTAGAGCCCCAGCCGTGCTAAGTATCAGCACACCCTAACATGAAGCTGTTTCCAAGATGTTCCTGAGTTTTCAAAATAAAATCCCTGATTGATACATTTTTTAAAACACTGTTTGTTGAAATAGTGGCCCACTGAAAGGGGATCTTCCTGGTGCCGGTCTCGCCGGTCTGGGTGACCACCTGCACACGAAGGGGCACAAAAGCATGGGTGACTGAGGTCAGTAACCGTGCTGGAGACTTTTCACTTCCCCTCGGTATCGGTTTTCTTCTGCTCTCAACATAAAATCATGTTGGGCAGGAGAGATAGCTCAGTGGTTTAAGCGCCTGCCTGGCAAGCGTAGGGGCCCAGGTTCCCACATGCTGTGCAGGCCCCGCCCCAGGTGCGCTGAGCCAGGCACTGAAACTTGGCGTGGTGGAGCATGCCTATAATCCCAGCACAGGGGAGGCTGAAACAGGAGGATCACTATGAGTCAGAGCTGTGTAGAGAGACCCTGCACCTAATCCATAAAATTAAAAAAAAAAAAAAAAAATTACATCAGCTGGCAAGATGGCTGCCAGAATAATGACTACGTTTGCCAGGCTTCCTTGTAGCCACAGAAGCCATGTGACTCTTTCTCCCCAATGGGAAGTGCAGAGAAATAAGAGGGTTGGACCATGTCATCAGGCAGGGCCACCCCAGGCGGCGGGAGAAACAAAGGATAAACAGGAGATATCTTGGATCTCGCACACAGCCCAACTTAAATCCAGCATGACCAATTTCAATAGAGGCTTGTGTGGATACAAGAGAGCTCATGGCCCAAGTGCTGTGGTGGGCAGTCTGTTATCACTTTAAGCTCTGGAGGGCTGAAAAATATGTGGCATCCAAATCAAATCAATCTTGAGAGCCAGCCAAATATCTCAGCTGATTAAAACACCTGCAAGCAGGTGCAAGGGCCAGGGGTTTGATCCTCCTGCGCCTGCTGTGCTGGTCCTGCCCCCAGGGCACGCAGAGATGGCAATTGAGACTAGCGTGGTGGTGCACACCTGTGATCCCAGCTTTTGGGAGGCTGTAAACAGGCGGATCACTCCGAATCCAATCTAGTAGTGAGACCCTGAACATCCCATAGACCCTTCCCACCACCAAAAAACAAAAAAACAAAAACAAAACAACCGCAAGCCCAATCAAATCAATCTAAAAGGGACTCTAAATTCATAAAAAGTTTTTTTGGGGGGGTCATTCTTCTCAATCAACAGTCACTGATCAGCGTAGACAATATCATGCAGCTACAATGTTTTCACTTTACAGGGCTGACCAGATAGCTCAGCGGACTAAAGCACCTGCTTAGGTAGCGTGCAGTGGCTAGGGGCTTGATCCCCAGCATGCCGTGCTGGGCCCGCCCCCCAGGGTGCACTGAGATGGCAATTGAGACAGCATGGTGGCACGTGCCTGTAATCCCAGCACTTGGGAGGCTGAAAACAGGAGGATCACTATGAGTTCGATCTATGTAGTGAGACCCTGTACTAAATATATTTAAAATTTTTTTTCACTTTAAATAGAAACTTAACATGAAATTCAGATTGCAGCTTCCTAGCTGCCAAGGTAAGAGAAAGCACCAAATGTTCCTCATTCTTGTTACTTAATAACCAGGAGTACACTGGAGTAAACAGATGTTTTAAGAATCCTGGGTTCTAAAAACTTTAGAACCCCTCGCACAGAGAGACAGTCTAAGTACAATGAATACAACGCTCAATGAATATGTGACAGAAAATGTTAGCATTCTTGTGGGCGGCTGTGTGCCTTTGACATGATGCTCTGATGCTCTGATCTCCACTGAGGGTAAGATTAAGCACCTCGGGGCAAAAGCAGCTTGCAGCTTTTGCGTGATTCAAGGATGAAGTCTGGGGAACCAATTTTATTTTGGGGGGCTTTCCTGTCTGTCCCACCTGTAGGATTGTGAACCTTAGGCTCCCACCCAAAGTCCCCCCATATGTCACGAGGTGTGAAGGTTTCCTCTCAGCTGGATGGCAACGCCCCTGCCCCCAGCCCAAGTCCTGATCCTGGTCAGACTCAGCCCAGTCCCTCTGTGGGGTGCGGCTGCCCTGGCTGTCAAACGCGGGGCTGGTATGGGTACATACTGTTAAGGGCTTTCTTGCTCTGTTGGCATCTAAAGCTGGGGTTCTGGGGTGTACCTTTCAGCCAGAGGTGGTAAAGGGGACATGTGAGGCACTACTGCCCCTGGCATATTTTCTTTGGCTCATGGCATGCATATTTTAATAACTTGAGTTTTTCCAATGTTTAAAAAAATTATGGTATTTCCACTAAAATTTTAAATGCAAACATAATGTGGAGGTCAGCAACTCCAAGCACAGGGCTATCATTTCACACCTGAGTGGCACATGCCCCCTTCAGTAAGGGCTGGAGCCTCTGCTGTGCCCCCACCTGTCCTGTGTTCACCAGGGACACCCAGGCCCCCACAGCCACCTGATACACCTGGCTAGGTACAGGGACCCAGACAGCAGCGGGCTCTGCTTCCATGCAGCAGCACATGGATCAGACTGCGGGCACCTGTGCAGGGAGCTGGCCCTTCCTTGCTCGCGCAGCAGGGGCCAAGCTGTAGGAAACCCATAGCACCAGCCCGGCCGGCTACCCTCTCAAGGGCCCCACCAGCCCACGCTGGGCATCTGGCAGGATGCTGTGCAGTCTTGAGGGCTGCAGGCTCCGCTGAAGGAGGCATCTGTCCTTCCCTACGTCCCTCCCACCCCAGCTACACCTTGTCTTGGACGAATCTTCCCAGGTTGCAACACCGGAGCCTCAGTATCTGCTTTCACAACTGCCTCACCCCTTGCCCAAGGTGGGGAGCACTTATTATTTTTTAAAAATTAAAGCAATTTGAATTAATTGAGCAGGAGGATTTTGCAATGGTGGTGGAGTAGGAGACTGCTGTGTGAGTCTATCTCTGTTGCCAGCCTGACAGCGGAGCCCTGGGAGCCTTTCCCAGGACCCCTGCAGGGAGATGAACAGGAAGGCTGGTGGCGCTGCACCCAGGTGGGCATGGAGGAGAAGGGGGCCCTTTGCTGTGGAGGCTCTGCGCCATCCCGATCACCCCATGGGGGGTGGTCTGGTCCTCAGTCTGCTCCTCTCCACTCTCACCT
The DNA here is from genome assembly GCA_002564285.1 of Tympanoctomys barrerae. Classification (NCBI taxonomy): domain Eukaryota; kingdom Metazoa; phylum Chordata; class Mammalia; order Rodentia; family Octodontidae; genus Tympanoctomys; species Tympanoctomys barrerae. The sequence continues at coordinate 4,032 of NDGN011544465.1, forward strand.
CAAGGTTCTGGCACCTTCTCCCTGCTGAAGGTCTGAGTCAATTAAAATAGCTCCCCAGATTCAGAAAAGTAGCAGAAAATGCGACCCCCTGCATGGCTGCAGTGGCCTCCCTGTAACCTCATCTATATTTAAACAGACTCCCATTTTATGGAATGCAAATTTCTTGGAGAAGGTCACTTTGTATCACCACTGCAGACAAGTGTGTATTTTTCTGATCTCTACACACAGAAATAAAGGGGACTGGCTGCATTTTCTTACCATGTGCAGCTCCAGGTTCAATCCCCAACACACACACACACACACACACACACACACACACACAAAACGTTGGTGGCACACGCCTGTAATCCCAGCACTTGGGAGGCCGAGGCAGGAGGATTGGTGCGAGTTTGAGACCAGCCTGGGCTACAAAGTGAGCTGAAGGCCAACCTGAGCTGCATAGTGAGACCCTGTCTCAAAGACAGGAAAAAAAAAAAAAAAAAAAAAAAAAAAAGAGCAGACACAAATCTGAAAGGAAAGCTGTTCTGTGTACGATCCAGGACCATCGTGGGGACCCTGAGCTGTGCGTGGGCCATGCCCTGGGCAGCTGGGCAGCTTGGCAGCTTGGGGAATTTAGCAAGGTCGCCCGTCCCGGGGAGGAGGAGGGCGGGGGGGGGAGGGTGCTGCCCCAACTCACCTGTCCGGTAGCCCGTGCTGTTGAGGTACACGGCAAAGGTGCGGCTCTCGTGCTGCGCCTGCCACGAGGGTGAGGAGCAGTTCTCGTTGTTGGTGTAGGTGTTGTGGTTGTGAACGTACTTGCCGGTGAGGATGGAGGAGCGCGAGGGGCAGCACATGGGCGTGGTCACGAAGGCGTTGAGGAAGTGCGCCCCGCCCTGCTCCATGATGCGCCGTGTCTTGTTCATCACCTGCATGGAGCCTGCAACAACACGGGCAGGTGAGATGGGGAGCGCTGTGCGCTGGGGGCGGGGGACCCCTCGGTTCGCACCCTGTGCCCGCAACAGGCGCATCGGGACAGCCAGATGGGGGCAGTCGGGGAGAGTCCTGCAGTCAAACCCACCACATTCCTGTTGGTGTAGGTATTAAGCTGTTTTTAAATGATCTGAGCCTTGAAACAAACTGTTTTACAATATAAACAGCATGTCTTTTTTGCAGGGTGTTAATATACATTGATATTTTTGGAAAGCAAGCACCATGTAAACGGAGGGAAGATTACACTTTGTTTTGTTTGGAACTTTCCCAAGAATTGTCTGCGCCCACTGAAATCTGCTCGTGCCACCTGGGGGCAGCCCTCTCCGAGTCTTCGGCTGCCGAAAAGCTCTGCACTAGACGCACCACCTCCTTGGCCCACTCGGAAGCCACTCCCACTCGGCCCTTGTCAAGCTGCACCTCTGCCGGAGGCCCCCCCGGGGGGTCGCCCTGCCTCCTGCTTCTCCTGGGCACTCATCCCCTGCAGCACGAGTTATTAGGACCTAATTGTGTACCCCCCCGTAGCTGTTTCCCTCGTGCCTGCGCTTGCTTCCCACCCAGTTCAGCTGGAAGCAGGTGAAGCACTGGGGGAGGAAGGAGATGGAGGTGTGTGGGAACCTCACCCTGCAGCTCTTAGCATATGCCCACCTCCCCTGCACATATGCCCACCTCCCGAGAGCTGGAGGCGGCAGGGAGCACCGAACTCTGGGCTTTCAGAGGGAGCACAGCAGCCGCCGCCACCTCGACTTTGGACTTCTGACCTCCAGCCTGGTGGGAACAAATTTCTCTTTTAAACCACCCAGTTTGCAGTAATTTGTTAGGACTCTGCAGGAAACCCACGCAGGATCAAACCAGCATGCCACAAAGTCCTTGTCTGACAGCCAGGATCACCATCACCTAGCAACTCCCTACAGACAGAAGAACAACTAACCAGCCCACCTCGGTCTGTCCCTCGGGGCGAAGAATGGAAAGGAGATTTATAGGACTCATTCGCCCCATCTCTGCCAGACAGGGAAGGAAACAGAGCTGCAGCTTCTCCTGGAGTGAACAGATTCGATCTCTTCATATCTTCTGGATGCTTACAACTATCCAGCAGCTTCTACTGTACTCGGAGTAAGGCCCGAGTTCCTTCCTGTGGCCCCACTTCCCATCTCCCTCTGACCTCATCATGCTGTCCTGTTGGCCTGTGCTGCCCTTGGGTTTTCCAAGTGCCCCAGGCTCATCTCTGCCTGAGGGTCCTGCGCTTGTGCCATGCCTGTCTGGTCCTCTTCCTGGGGTTGCTATGGCTGGCCACAGTCATCAAGTCTAAGTTCCCTCCACAGTGGGCTGAGGACCTCTGAGTGGGAGGAGCCCCAATCTCATCTGTAATCACCTCAAGCATGAGTGCATGCCAGGTGGACCTGTGAGACATGGGGGGGGAGCAGAACCCGAGGGTGGCACAAGGCTGGTGAGCCTCATCATGCCTCCCTTGTAGCTGAGCTGGCTGGCACTGGCTGGTCAAGGGGGCTGCCCAGCCCCTCCCCCGAGGGAGCCTCACCTCTGGCAGGAACCCTGCTGTTGCCCACCAGTTACAGCTGGGCCCAGAGATGTCTCAGGAGGACATGTGGCTTTGAAGACTGAAGTTTTTGCTGCTCAGGGACTTTAGGATTTCTGCCCAGTTCGTGACACAAAGCTGGTTCCCTCTAGCAAACCCCATGGGTGGCCTTGGCCAGGAGGCTCAGGGACCACTCAGGCCGCAGGTCCCTTGTGCATCTTTGCCTGGTGTAGCTCCAACGGCTGGCCCACTTCCTTCACTGTCATACCTCTGCCCCAGCACTCTGCCTGGCACCTGGTGGGTGCTCAACAAATGTCTGCTAAGGTCACAAATAAGGCTATCTTACCCTCCTGGGTTCCCATGTCCCACAGGATCCCAAGCAGGTGCGTGGCTACGGACAGTCGTACGGGTGTTAGTGTTCTGCACGGTGAACTTCTACAACTTGACCTTTGCACCAGACAGGTCCTATGCTCCCTGGTTTGCCACACTCTCTACAGCATCACACCAACCTCGCCCACTCCCAGCCCCCACCAGATCCCACAGGGCTGGTGCTACCCCTTCCTAATACAGCTAGGCAGTTGGGACAGCTCCAACCTATCCCTGGGAGGAGGGCAGTTATCAGGTGTCATGCTGTCTTTGGTATCCCTTAATTCTCCCAGGGATCTATTTCATTGAAGGAGTGGAATTCGGGCTGTTAGGCCCCCTGTTGTGCTACACAGCCAGAAGGGTGGTCTCAGAACCTGGCCTGTCCCATGGGGGAGATGGGCAATGAGTTTCATGCACATTAGGTCCACCATGAAGGTGCAGTGCCTGTGTCCCCAGGAGCTGTGCATAAGTCCCTCTGCTCTAGGTTGGGCTCAGTGAGGCCTAACCTTGGGGACCCCTAGGTGACTTTAGCTGGGCACTCAGGATCCCAGTATTAAACACCTGGCACAACAGTGGTGTGAGACAGATTCCCTTTCCCACCATCTGATGAACTCCAAGGCAAGGACCAGCTGCAGCCTGAGCACCAGGCAGGTGGCTGCGTCAGCTTGGATGTCATCGCTTGGTTTAATTTCCTTCTGCTTAGAGCTCCTACTTTCTTCTTTGAAGAAGTGGAAAGCTTTTTTTTTTTTTTTTTTAAAGAAACAATTACACTGATTTACCAAAGCCAGTCCAGTCCAGGTGGCCTATGGAAGGATGAAGTAGTACACAGTGACCAGCATCTGGCAAACATGACTCACTGCAACCCCAACCTGTCTATCCTGGATGTCACTTGCTGTCTAACAGATACCCGAGTGCCCCTCTCGGCCCTCCCTGCCCCCTGCAGCCCAGCTCCGGAAGCCACCGCATCCTCCTCTCTTCCCTCAGCCCCTCCTCTGCCCCTTCGCTTCTTAGGCACTAGCTGTGATTTCTCCCCGAGTTCCCATATGAAATCTGTCCACAGAGCCTGGCACTGTCCCTGTCATGGACATCTGTGATCAAACCTGGTCACCTCCTCCCTGGGCAGGTGATCATCCATCCCTTTTCTGAAATGAGGTCCCTCCCACCCCTGCTGCAGCCACAGGGGCCCCTCCTCTGTCCTGAACCCTGGGCTCTGCTCCTCTTCCCTGCAGCCACACAGCTGCCACGCCCCTGGCCCTTACACAGGCGCTCTCCTCGCAGTGACACCCCTCCCGACCACTCTGCCCACAGTTTGACTCCCCTACCCTCAATCTTCCAAAGCCTCCTTCCCTGTACTTACTGTCCCACACACTTATTTCTTCCTACCCTCACCTTGTTTGATTTGTCCCCGCAGCCCTGGAATGTCAGCGCTCTGAGGCCTAGGATGCCGACCCTGTGCCACTGTGTGAACCTCGGTGCCTGGAACGGTGCCGACCGCACAGTAGGTGCTAAATGAGTATTTCTTGCATGCGTGGATCCTCGACATGTCGGGCAAATGCAACCCTTTGCCTGCAGTTCCCAAGCCATAGGGGAAAGAAAGGAGCAGGTGGTAGGCAGCTACTCAGCGTCCCACTATGCCTTGATGGTAGGAAGGACACAAGCTGGCTCCTCACCTGGCTGCTAGAAATACAGGCCAGGCCGGGCTGCCACCGGGTGAAGATCCTGGAGAGGTGGCACCCCGAATGCTGTGCACAGGAGAAGCGGCTGTGGCACTGCTTCTTTTTAACTACTCAAGTCTGAGCCCAAGGCCTCACAAGTGCTGGGCAAAGGCTCTACCACCGGGCTGCATCCCGCTGCTCATTTTGAGACAGGGTCTTGCTAAGCTGCTCGAGTTTGCTATTTTCCTGCCTCAGCCTCTTGAGTAGCTGAGGTGCCAGGAGTGCATTTCTTATTTTTAATGGGCTTAAAACCCAGGTTTGAAGGGCCAGCCAAATAGCTCAGAAGATTAAACCGCCTGCAAGCAGGCGCAGGGGTAGGGGTGGGGGTTTGATCCCCCAGGGCCTGCCCCATCCCAGGGGCATGCTGAGACCAGCGACTGAGACTAGGCATGGTGGTGCGTGCCTGTAATCTCAGTACTTGGGAAGCTGTAAACAGGCAGATCACTATGAGTCCAATCTAGTAGTGAGTCCCTGAAAACCCTGTAGACCCTTCCCTAAAATTAAAACAAAAACAAAAACAAAACAAAACAACCCAGGTTTTAAAGAGCTTTGTCTCCAGGGCTGTGTCACTGGGCCACGCAGGTATAGTTTCTCAGTGCCCAATGATAGCAGCGTCTGTGCACAGGCAGCATGACGTGCCCAGCCTCCCTTGGGTGACAGTGACATGCTTTATTGGAAGTGCATAGCGACCAGGCTCCATAAATCCACATCTGTAACATGGAAACACATGATCTAAGCCCTGATGCAGACGCCGGCGCTGGTGGTAGGGAGGGCCTGGCAGGGCAGCCATGCAGGAATCAAAAGGCCCGTTTTCAATATTTCAAACAAAGCTGTGCCAGCCAAGCCAAACTTACTGGGTCCAACATAAATCTGGGGACATGCAGACAAAAACAGGCCTGGTTTCTTTCTGTAACCGAACCTTCTGGCCACCCGGGGCCAGGGATGATGCCACCCTGACACCTCTCTGTGACTGCCGGCCAGGGGACCCCACCTCCACCCCCACCAGTGGGACTTAAATTCCAGGGCTGAGACCCCGACTGCCAACCAGTCTGCCCCAGGACGCTCAGCTGCCGGCCCCACTCAGGACTGCGAGTGAGGCCTCCCAGTGTGATAGCTATGTTACTATTTCGTGGAGATCTTTCTATTAAGTGATTTGAAAAAACCCCTTCCTGTGGACCCTGCGCCCGTGTGAGATCACTGATGTAATGTTTTTCTGGGTGCACAACATGATGAGTCTCTAAATAGCAAAATCTGAATCAGAGCGAGTGCTGAATGAAATTTGCTCTTTTTATTATTGGTAGGGATGCAACCCAGGGCCTCACGTGCTAGACAAGCCTGTACCCCTGAGCTACACTGCTGTTATCTATGGGGACTCAGCAGGTGTCGCAGACTTTCAATATTCAAAACCTGACCCACTCCGAGGCTTTCCCAGGGCCTCCTTGCCCCAGGCCTGCTACTGGAAGGAGCAGGTACATACTGTGGCCCTGCGGGATAGACTCTGCAGCCCCCACTTGGGTGGACAGGGGGCACTGCCTCTGATCCACAGGAAAAGGATGACTATGTTTTCTTAAAATTATAGACAAAAGGTCTGAGGTGGCAGGGCCTCCTTGGGAGTCGGTGGAAGATGGTTTGGGACAAGGGGAGAAGCGGAACTGGAACCTGTGCGCACAGGGTCTTCACGGGATTCTGCGTAGCCATCGTTTTTCTTGGATCTCTGCGTGGGCTCCTAAGTGATCTCCTGCTTTTACCCTTGTCTGCTTGCTACAGCCTTCCCTTGGTAGTCAGTGGGCTCCTTTGTACATCCTATAAAAGCCAAAGCCATCCCCTGGCCTGGAAGGAAGTGCACCATCCCTGACCGAACCCCACCCCTCTCCCACGCTCCCACCTGCTCCTGCAGCCAAGCCTACGCCCTTCCTGCCACAGGACATTTGCACCTACTGTGCCCCTGCCCCCACTCCATCCCTGTCAAAGCTCTGCAGATAGCTCCTCCCAAGCTGTGCTGATTAAGGTCTCTCTGTCCCGCCCTTCCCCTGCTCTGTACTGCTTTTCTTGACACTTGTGAGTAAATGAAGAGAAAATGTTCCTAGGAGACCCTCAGCCTGCAGCTGGCCCCATCTGCAGCGTGAGGGGTGGCTGAGGTGTCCAGGGCTGCCTCTGCTTTGAAGTGTTTGCAAGTTTTCGAGGAGGGGGGTTTAGCTCAAGGAGAACTGACTACAAAGGGCCCACTGGCGAGAACTAGAGAACTCCGGCTGCTGTGGCCTTCCCACCTACACCTTTTATCTGGGAAGAGATAACTTGGCACGGAATGTTCCAGCGAGGCCTCTGGGCAAGGGCCCTGCTCTGCAGGGATCAAGGAGCCTTTGAAGGCTACACGGGAGGTCATGATCCGAGGGCCACGGCCGGACCTGCCCACGCAGGGTGTATTCTCGAGGCTAAAGAATGCAACTACTTGCCCATACTTTGAAAAGTAGCACATTTTTTCTAGCGCCCTGTTATGACTTTAGAGGGCTCGTGGTATCTGCATTTACGAGCTCCTTCCTCTGAAAAACATTAAAGATTACGCTTCATGGCTGTGTTGATATTAAAATGAACATGTTAATGTCCTGTACTGAAACTTTTCCTCCCACCTTAAAGTTTCTTTCTGTACTAATTTTTAAAAGAATTTAAGACTTTTTCACAGGCTCCTAAAAGCATCCTGGGTCCCCAGTCCCATTCCTGCTGGGCCTAAGGAGAAGATAGCTCTAGATTTTCCATGTAAAATTTTACTTTCTAGCTTTTCTTTAAAAAAAGAATGGAGAAATCTGCTGCCTGCAACGGGGTCACGCCCCCTCCTGGCATGATCAACTGGTGCTGGCAAGCAGCCACCCTTCGAGGGGGCCAGCTCCCCTGGCCACTGTAGACCCTGCCACCCCCATAGCTGCCCGGCCCTGTCATCCCTCAACCATATAAGCTGCTGCGTCTCTGCACAGAGGTAGGGAGGTGACAGAAGGGATCTGGAGGACACAGCTCTATTACAGTGCAGCAGACAGGGCTGCACCCTCCTAGTAAATGTGGAGTGGACAGGGTCTGTGCCTGCCCCTCGCTCCCCCCCCCCCGGCGGCTCTGTAGGCTCGCGTCTGACACCCAGCATAAGGCAGGGCTTGGGACATGGGAAGAAGGGGACAGCGTGGTGTCCATGCTGACCAGCACACCGGCCACTTCCTGAGCTGCACACGTCCCCTGCCAAGCTCTACCTGCGTCTTCCCAGGGGCTTCAAGCTTTGCTTTTTTTCTTTCCTAGGGTTGAGGGCCAGGATGTTTGGGCCACCTGGCAGCAGCAGGTGAGGCGAAAGGGGAGGGGACACTTCCAGCCTGACCCATCTCTCTGCCTGCTCAGATTTGTACACTAAAGGGGGTCAGCTGCTGAACATGGATGTGGGTATTTCACACAGACAGACAGACAGACAGACAGACAGACAGACACACACACACACACACACACACACA
>NDGN011544469.1:0-10248 GCA_002564285.1 Tympanoctomys barrerae
GCATAGGTCCTGCTTTACCTTGGTCTTAACCATCCAGTAGAAAAGTATGAAGACGAAATAAATTTTAAAAAAAAGAAAGTTGTGCTCCCTTCAGCAGGACATATACTAAAAAAGAAAGAAAGTTAACAAAAGTTGTTATATTATATATTGTTATCCTCAAATTTGTTACTCAGATAATGTTTTAAGGAAAAGATATACAATATAAGCCAAAGAGGAACTAACAGAGAATAATAGTGGTAAACTTGTGAAAATAAAATTAATTCTAAAACCTTAACCAACTAACTCGAAAGAAAGAATGGAAAAAAAGGGAAAATTGGAACAAAAAGTAAGTGATGCAAGTAAAAAGCACTGCAATAAAATAAACATAAATCCAATTATACTGAAAATTAAATTACATACAAATTGTTGGGTAGCATCAACTAAAATCAATGAAAAAGTAAAAGTATCAAATTGAATAGAAAAGCAAGATATGCCAGTGACGTTGTCTAGAAGAAATTTACTTTAAATATTAAAAAATAGGTTAACAACAAAAGGATGAATTAAAATAAATAAACACATTGAAAAAGAATTCTAGAAGCTGTATTCCTATCACATACTACAGTGTATAGAAAGGAATGCAAGAAAAGTACAAAAGCCTTATGTTTCCAATGAATAAGCCAGGTAGACATTGCATGGCTGATGTGAGGAATGTGTCACTCCTACAGTCCTCAACATACTGGCTATGACCAAATGCTTCCTAAATCAATTGATGAGGTCAGAATTACCTGATGTTAAAAGACAGAGCAGATAATCACATAGTTGAAAATGAACATAAGTACACATAAACATATGTAGTTATTCTCTCTTTTGTATTTGTTCGATACATGGGACAGTACAGTAAGACTCCTGAGCATAGATATAAAAGCTCAGATGAAATATTAACAAATAACTTTCAACAATGCATGAAAAGATATAGTGAATTGTCCCAGAACTATTAAAGTTGGCTCAGTATTCAGTAATCAGTATAATTTACTTATTACCATATAAAAGAAAACAATACACATATCTCAAGAGGTACAAAATAAGCCATTTCATAAATTTAAAGTCTAGTCATAATACGAAACTAAGCCATGAATGGGAAGCAACTTCCTCCTCCTGATAAAAAGAGCCACAAGACTTGAAGCAAACATTGTGGCTGTGAGTTTGTTCCTCTTAAGGTTGGAAAAAAGGCTAAGGTTTTTGTTCTCACCACTTTTTTCTTCGTGGCCGGCTCAGCACACCTGGGGACAGGGCTGGCGCAGCATATGGTGCCGGGGATCGAAGCGCGGTCCCTGAGTGTGTGCCTAAGCTTGCTTTAGAACTCTGAGCTATCCACCTTGGCCCATGTTCTCACCACTTTTGCCCAACAGTGTACTGAAATCTTTTTGGTGCAAGAAGACAAAATACTATAGTCAACTGATACATACTGATTTTATTTACAGAGAATGATATTGTTTATATAGAAAAGTCAAGCCATGCACTTGAACACATGTTTCTGTGATTCATTTACTTAGTGATTCATTCATTTATATAGGGTTTCAGAAATTGCAAAATCATACTGAAAGAATGCAAATCAATAGTTGTAGAAGCTAAGGGTGAGTGCCAGAGATTGACTACAATGACACTTAGAAAGAACTTCTGAAGCTGGTAGGAATTCTCTCTATCATGATTATGACATGGGTTGTATCACTGAAGCTCTTGGTCAAAGAAGCAAACTGTTTCTTAAAATTTGTTTATGTTTTGCATTTAAACATGAAAATAGGCCAGCCAAATAGCTCAGCGGATTAAAGTGCCTGCAAGCAGGTGCAGAGGGTGGATCTTAGACACTGGGCTTGCTGTGCTGGCCCTGCCCCCGGGGCATGCTGAGAGGGTCATCGAGACTGGGTGTGGTGGCACATGCCTGTAATCCCAGCTCTTGGGAGGCTGTAACCAGGAGGATCACTATGAGTTTGATCTATGCAGTTAAACCCTGTAGACCCTGCCCTAAAATACAAAAAGAAAAAAAAGAGAGAGAGAGAGCTATTATATTTTTTAAAAAATCTTTAATAGTTGATCTCATTTAAATCTCAGAATCCTTTTATAGATTAAATCACTATCATTACATAATTTTGGAATAAATGTTTGATCCTGGTTATTGAACTACTAAATGGTGTAAGCAGGACTACGCTCTTCAAAATGACAGTTCCAGGCCAGAGAGATAGCTCAGTGGTCTACAGCACCTGCTTATGCAAACTCAGGCAAGCGCAGGGACCATGGTTTGACCCTCAGCACCACACGCCACTCCAGGCCTGTCCACAGGGCAGGCTGAGCTGGTCACAAAAACAAAAAAAAATGCTATTTCTTCATCAACTAGAACCTACATAATATGGTTATGTATCCATCGATACAATAAGCATAAAAGGACTAATGATTCATTTAAATCTAAAGTCTACCCTGCAAGTGCTCTTTCTTCAATAAGCCATATTACCTCTACCTTCCCAATCATTTAGATGATTTCCACATAAATAAATCTATATGTATCTCTATGTGGAGAGTGAATGTTATATGACATACACATAATAAATTGCAACTAGCAGCTTTCTCTAATTATTATAATAATACAGTCTGTACCAAGATTCCCTTTCTTTTTTCAATTTCTTATTTGATATACTTTTAAAAATTAGCTTGACTTTGTCTTTTTCTGCAAATCAGAAACATGATGGAATTATATTTTGAAATATGAACTAGAAAAAGAATTATTTTTCTTTTCCTAAAAGTATGCTAAGTTTATCAAAACATTATTCAAGAGTATTTTAGCACAAAGGAGATAGAATTTGTTTATAACAGACTGTGGCTCCCTAGCCTCAGAAAACAGGCTGATAAAAGACATTTTTTAGTTCTCCCAGCAATCCCCATAAATTCCACTTATTAGAATTACCTTTCTTGAAGTTAACCTGTCAACCTAAGGTATTCACCTCTCCTTTGAAGAGCGGACTGCTCAGTTCCCAGGAAACTAAGTTACGCTGTTATCTGAAGTGCCAGCGGAAGGAACTTCAAAGGGAGGCAGCTGCAGAACACATCTTCATGGCCCCTTGATCTCTGCACTGCAGCGTGTACATACAGCTCTACATTGTCTAAGGAAAACACAGAGCTTACTTTTCAGTAATTTGTTCTGATAAAGGTGAAATGGGGAGATGGGATGAGAGATAATGTCCATTCAATGTGGCTAAATACTGATGTGATAAACTTGAACCTAGATTTATTTCAGCAAATATTTGTTTAACATACATTGTGACAATGGCACAGTAACCTCAAAAAACTCTTTTTATCAAAGAGTACTTCACAACTGAATATAAAATGTTGAAATATGTGAGGAGAAAATGGCAAGATGTTTTAGACTTAACTCAAATATTATAGTAGGAAAAATTAGGTAATAGTGCAGATAGGATCGAATGTGTCACTACCTGTTATTAACTTGGATTAGTTAACAGTGGTTTGATATACTCTTACCTACTTTTGGTATGTTCAAAATTCTAATAAAAGTAAAATATTATTATTACTGATAGTAGAAGCTACATTTAAAAACCACTGTATGTATTCATTATAAAAACATCTATGTTCTAAAGTTGTTTGGTAAGTCAGTCATTAGAAATGAGATCATATGTTTCATTTGATGCAGTATTTCATATACATGGGGATTGGGTTACTAAGCCAATCCACAAAAACTATAAATATTTATTTTGCATTTACTAATAACCATGCTTTAGTTATGAGTTTACAAATCTTTTGTGGGCTGGCCTGGCCACTTAATGATCACATACAAAGTCCAATTCATGTAGTAATGTGTTCCACAAATGGAGAAAAAGGAAGCTTAAGTGTGCCACATGTATGTTTTATAAATTATCACTGGTTACTCTGGCTCTGTGGACATATGATACATCCTCCAATTTACTAGTATCCTTGGATGAAAGATAATGTTAAAAATTACAATGACACAACTGACATTGAGACTGCCCAAGCAAATAAAGGTCATGTTGTTAAGTTCTTAGGTTGAAAGTATCTTAGAAACATAACAATTACTTTTCTAGTTCCACAATATTATGACTCTACAAAGGAAAATGTAGAATTTTAAAAATTATAATTTGGTGTTTTAAGCCACAAACTGATATTTAGTGACTAATATATTAACAACAGGTTCTTAATGATCTATATTTAAGTCAAACTAAAATTGATTTATATGATAGTCTAATTTTATATCTACTGTACTTTTACCTAATGACCTGTCTCATTCAATACTTCTTGGAGTCTCATTTAAAAAAATTAAGCTAAATCAGAAAATAAAATTAAACAATAAAACAACATATGTTAGTCAAGAAAGGCCATGTTACAGGAACAAATCTTGACATTTCAGGGGCTTAGTAATGGAAGTATTTCTTCTTCGCTTAAAACTCCGCACATTTCCGTTCACATCCACCATAGCCCCCTTTCCTTTAGCACAGAGATTTTCCACACAGTCTTTGGCATCCACGATGTTCTTGCTTTGGAGCTGAGCTACATATCCCCGTATCCCCGATTACCACAACAGCAGGGAAGTCAGGGTGAGTTGCCACATTTGCTCTCCAGGAAGTGACTCATCACATTCCATTGACCAGGATTAGTCCCATAGCGCCACCTAACTGTGCACTTGGTGGCTAGGAAATCTATTCAGGTATTTGGGAGGATAATGGAAAAGGATTTGGGGAGCACAGGTGACTTTTTCCAGGAAGCCATAAGAAGTAAGCTTTCAACCAAACAAGGAGCTATTTCTATATTACTGGAAGAAGACAGTGCTATTTGTGAAGCTATCCTGTCAACCACCCTCCAACTTATGATGGTATCTAAAATACTGTAAGGAAAACAAATGATGTCCAGAAAAATGCTTGGCACAGTGTCTTGAGGTATCCATTCATGCTGATAGCAACTTTCATGACATTGCAAAATATTTCGTTGCAATTTCTTCTTTCTGGTGTTCTACATGGAAATAAGCTGAAAAGCTCATATCAGTCTTTCATGAAAAACAAAGCCAAACAAAATGTACTCTTTCCAAGATCTATGCCATTCAGGACCCTTTTCTTGAGTTATACATTTCAGAGATGAATTTCATTATATTAATTGCAGTCAATTAAAATAATAGAGGGATAATGTGGGGGAAAGTATATTCAAAAATCTAAAATGATTGTGTAAGAGATTTTTGTTCAATAAGTAAGAAGGAATAATTACTTCCCATACATTTAATCATCATGCAAACTTTTTTATAAAAGTGATAATGAAAAGATTCAGTCTATTTTTTCCAAATGTAGAATGAACTAGCCATCTTTGGCTTTCTAATTTTGGAATTTTCTTTGATTTTTGTAATGCAATATAGGAAAGTTTCAGACTAAAATTAATATTAATGATTATATTATCTTTTTCCATAATGTGTTAGAAAAAGTTTACCTCTAGCAGGCAAAATTGAACTAATGAGGTAAAAAGCTGAATTTAAGGTTAGCTTTACTTTATTTATTTATTTTTGTATTTAGGACAGAGTGTACAGGGTCTTACTGCATAGATCAGACGTGTACTGATCCTCCTGTTTATAGCCTCCCAAGTGTTGGGATTCTAGCCTCGTGCCACCATGCCCAGTCTCAATCTCAGTCTCAGCTTGTCAGTCCCAGGGATCAAACTCCCTGCACCTGCATCTGCCTAAGTAGGTGCTTTATTCAGTTGGGCTATTTGGCTGGCCCACTTACTTTAAAGTTTTTCTTTTTTATTAAGGGCTACATAATTGACAGTCCTTAAAATACATCTTCCTAAGAAAGTAAACTCAAGCAGTGACGCGTACCTCAGCCAAGTCATGCCACAAAAGGCTGACCTGAAGGACAGAAGTCAGTGCTCAAGGCAAGGATGACTCTGCCCAGGTAAGCATGCGCTGCCCCATCCACATTTCATTAGTTTCAAGAGTAAAATGGGAAACTTAGCAATCATTTCATCTGGAAAACAATCATAAACTTTCATTTTTTACATTAGTTATTCATGTATGAGCTGTTCTCATTGAGTTTAGAGGACATACAAAGATCCTGACTATAAAAGGTGATCTTTACAACAAATTATCTCAATGAATTCTTTTTTGGGAAGTATAAATAATGATGTTAATAATAATAATGATAATAACAATAATAATAATTGAAGAAGAAGAAACAAGGGCATCTTGAGAAGGGATCACTTTTGGCATGAAGGTATCAAACCTACAGTGTTCCAAGCTATTTAATGCCAAAGAAAAACATTTGATCCTCCACGGAGGCTCTGTTCTTTGTAGTCAGGAGAACAGGCAGCTTCCTATGACCCCTCACTTTCCTGGTTATCCTTGCCATGTACACTTACTATCAAGTATTACTTGAAAGCAACTCTTCCCAGCAGAACTAATAATGCACCCCATGTGTAGTACCACTAGCATGGGAATTTCAGTGTCGTGAAAGGAAATAAATGTTATGGGGCGAGAAATGTGAGCAGAAAGCAGGTCGCCGTTGCCTTTGGCTTCAAACCGAGGTTCACGCTCATGTGAAAGTGTTCATCTGAATATTTAGCTTTTAAGAGATTCCCATGATAAAGCATGTAATATTTTAGTAGACAGCATAAAGACTAGACTAGCCACTAGTTATGAGGTGTCTTGAAAATAAGACACAGAATGAAAATAAATTAAGAGATTGAAAAATAACACACACCACAACAAAATGAGATTCTTTAGAAATTGTGCCACTACCCCAAATAGATGATGAAGTGTTGGACTGAAGATTGTGGAGGATCAATACTATCAGAACAAAGATTTAAGCTACTGCCATCTAGTGGAAACTTCATTACTATTTATTAGCTGGAGGAGGTGGGCAAAATAAAAGCAAACACAAAAAATGTCCAATCATTCGGGAATCTTGTAACCTATGCATCTCTGAGGCTGCAACCAAAGCACTTCAAGTATTTATACTTTTGTCTGTTTTATATGTTTGACTTCTGAGTTGACATAAGATTCTACTTTTAAAATGGGTAAATGATATTAAAAGACACAATTTGGCTTCATGTCATCATTGTATAAGTGCATTATCCAATAAATATCGGTGTCTGACTGTCACACAGGTATCCAGGGCAATACTAGCAGCAGGACTGAGGTCTTCTGATTCCTACTCTCATTGAAATACTTTTTGGGTTACAAACTCCAGCCCAGGTTTCTTTGTTCAGTAACACGAAGAGCTTATTTCATTTTAAAATGGATTATTTCTATGACCATTATTTACATTGACCTTACCATCTCCCTTGAACTATTGAAAACCTGGGTGGGACCATAATCTCAAAATAAGTAAATGAAAATGACACCATGCTATGAATTTTAGATGTTATATTTACCCAAACAATAGAGCGCTCTAAAAATAACGAAGAAGGAACTTGTAAAAGGGTATTTTCTTCCACTTACCCTAATGTACTTAATTTTAAAAGTGAAATTGGAGGCCTAGGGAGCTAGCTCAGGAGAATAAGCACTTTCCTGGCAAGCATAAAGTCCTGAGTTCAATCCCCGGTACCACCAAAAAAAAAAAAAAGAGCACCTAAAAAACAGTGAAATTGATATCATAGCAAAAGACTGTAACTTTCAGACTTCACTTTATACTTTCTAGACCCTAAAACTACCAAACTCTGCTCAGGTGCACTTGTCCCAAGTGAGTCTGAGTTTTTCTCCAGTTATTTTGGCTTCCTGTTAAACAACAGGACATCATGTATCTAAATAAATGATACAAGGTTTATAGGAGTAGTTATTATTTTGCTTTACTGATTTTTTTTGAGGAGTAGAAAAAGTTGGTGTTTTATTTTTTTGGTTTGCTTTTTGTTGGTTTTTTTTGGTTGTTGTTGTTTTGGTTTGGTTTTTTTTTTTTTTTGAGTGCTAGGAGCTAGGTGAGAGAAGATGAAACAGAAGAAAGAAAGATCACTAATAGAACAAGTTCCTTCATGGGCTGACAGAGGGCATAATCCAGAATCTTGTGGAGCTAGGAGCAGCCACATTTATGAAACATTTCTTTCCTTTTATATGTCTCACCTGGTTTTACCATAAAACAGATGTTTTAGCAAATGACATTGAAATTTTCATAACTTGATCTTTTACCACATCATATAATTTATGTATTTGTAATTTTAAAAATCCAGAGGTTTATTGTATAAATTCTGTCTTCCTTCATTTTTAATACAAATGTACACCTTTCATATAACTCTGAATATTGTAACTTCTGTGGCTAAAGTCAAGATATACAATGGTTCTTAGAGTGAAATCTTAAAATCACTCAAAAAACATATGAAATTTTATTTATTTATTTTTGTTTTAGGGAAGGGTGTACAAGGTGTTCAGGGTCTCACTATTAGATTGGACACATAGTGATTCTCCTGTTTACAGCCTCCTAAGTGCTGGGATTACAGACATACAATCACACCCAGTGTCAATTGCCATCTCAGCACGCCCCTGAGGCTGGAGCCAGCATGGCAGGCCCAGGGACTGAACACCCGGCCCCTGTACCTACTTGCAATTGTTTTAATCTGCTGAGCTATTTGATCAGCCCTGAAATTTTAACTAGAATTTGTGCAACCATAATAATAAAATCAAATAAGATAATTAGGATTTTCTTCTCTGTAGCTTCAATTTTTCAGGTTTATGATGAAAAAATGTTACTTTTAGAATTAGAATTTTACTTTAAAATCCAAAAGAAATCATAGTTCCTTAGTACATTTCTTTTTCCAACTTCCTGCGACTATTGAAAAATAAAGGAATTAAACCATTATCTTTGGCCTATTTCAAACTTTAAATGGCTCTTAATTTATATTATGATTGTTCTCATTTTTAAAATGTCTGACAGTATATTAGTTGCTGATTATTTCTTTTGTGCTGATAAGCCATTAAAATGTTAAGATACTCATACTTATCAAGCACCAAATAAGAAGAGAAGAGGCTTACACAAAGGGGAAATTGTTTGAAAAATCTCCAAGATACTTTTAAAATTTGAATTATACATCTTGGAAGAAAATGACAATAGTTTGCCTTTCACAAAGAGGAAAAAAAAAACTTCAGGAACAACCAAGGTAGTGTTTTCCATGTACATCTAAATGTGGGCCAGAGCCTCAGAAAATATCACAATTACTAGAAATTGGTTTTATGAGCCTCTTCTTTACTTAAGTGACACATAAAAATCATGGGCTGTAGGTACCATTGACTGCCAAAAGCCCTAAGGTATTAGTTAGGTAAGTTAGTGTGTGAGAGAAAGCATGTCCTTAGAGTAGTGTATTTGTTTTTATTTTGCTTTGCTTTGTTCAGTACTAGAGATTGAAGCCGTGATTTCAACCTGCTAGATAAAGCTCAACCACTAAACCACATTCCATGCCCATGCAATAGTCTTAACAAGTATATACTGGTCATTAGATGAAGCTTTTATTTTGTCAGAGAAATTTGTATAAAAGAGAAAAATCTCATTGTGTAGCTTAGTGCAGTAGCGCTTCTTTACCAAGGTTTTACCTTCTATGGTTTCACTTATGATAAACTTCAATCCAAGTACATGATATGGAAAATCCCAGAAAGAGACATTTTATAAATATTAAGGCATGTCCTATTAAGAGTAGCATAATGAAACCTCATACTATCCTACTTCATCCCACCCAGCATGTGAGCCATCCTTTTGTTCAGTGTATCCATGCTGTATAAGCTACCTGCCTCTCTGTGACTTGGTAGCTATGTCGATCACCAGACCAATTTGATGTATTGCAGTAGTGTGTTGAAGTAATGCATACTTATTTAATAATAGCCCCAGAGTGGTGAAGCTTACAATCTTATTACCTTGATTTTTGTGAAATATTATTATAGTTGTTCTACTATATTATCAGTGACTGCAGTTAATCTCTCACTGCCCTAGTTTATAAAGTAAACCTTAACATAGTTATCGAAAGTAGAGTATATATAACATTTGGGACTATGTGAATTTTTGGGCATTCACTAAGAATCTTAGAATCTATCCTTTAAGAATAAGAAGTGGACTAATGTAAATAATATATTATTATCCTATAAAGGACATTTTGCACACGAACTTCATGAAAACAAACTTTGTTTTATTATTGTGTCCTCTAGTGCAAAAAGAAAAAAAGTAAGGGGCTGGGGAGATGGCTCAGTAGTATAAACCCTTGACTGGCAAACGCAAGGATCTGAGTTCAATCCCT